>ARYC01017297.1:0-11991 GCA_000711775.1 Oxytricha trifallax
AAAGAGGACCTCTATAGATACTTGGTATAGCAAGGTAAGCTCTTAATTAAAATTAATACATCCATTATAGTTGGACTCTTCTTGCCAACTTAGGAGGGAACTAAAATCTCATTCTTAAAAGCCCTACTAAGTGAAGAGAAAAAAGCTTTTAAGTCTAATGAAATTAGGATGATAGAGATACCTAACTACCCTGAAATATCTGTAACTAATCTTTATGATGATGCTATGAGTGATCCGGACGTAGCTCTCTACCTTCCATCAAAGCTACAGCTTTCTAATAAGTTACCAGAGAGAAACTTCTTCTTCGGTGTTCTTGCAACTCTGAAACCTGAGTACTTAAATGAAGTTATACAAGAAGCTCACAAGAAACGCTACAGCATCTCTCCTGAAGAAAAAGAGAAGCAAGGAATAAAAATAAGCGACACCTGGCTCTAGGAACTACACAAGCATCCATTCATCTCAAGTAAGCTTAGCCTTCTAACTTTATAGAAAAACCTGGTACTGCTATATACTTGATGAAAGAGCGCAAGCAAGTCAAACAGAGAGAGAAAGTCACAAGTAAAGCATAAATTGAGTAAGAGACTCTTCAAAGATTTCTAAAAGCACGACGATATGAACATAGATGCAGGAGCTGGCACTAAGAGAAGAAACATAGGCCCAAGCAAGCCTTAAGAGGAAGAAAAGAAAGAGAAGCCAAATCCGTTTACGGGCAAATTTAATATGTAAACTTATTCATTCGTTTAAATCTAAAACTCATTTATATACACAAAATCTCTCTTCTCTTGCGCATACTTTAGCTTTATCATCGCTGACTCTCTTAGCAGCACTCTTAATAAAATCGACTGTATCTTCTTCAGATCGTGCATCAAGTGATAGAGTAGAAGTTTCTTGTAGTGGCCTTTCAATAACCCTCAATATAATTCAATTCTATTGAACTGAGGACTGTTTGGAACATTAAATACAAGTGTTATGTTTAGCCTTTCATATTCCTTCCTTGTGTCTTTAGTTTTGTGGACAGATAAGTTATCTACAAACAGAAAAATCTCTTAGTCGGCGTACTTATCTCTGAGATATTGCAAGAACTTTATGTATTATTCAGTCTTTATTGAGCGAGGATGGATAACATAAGTCTCGAGGCCATTATCTTCGCTTATTCCACCAAGTATAGCATGAGTTTAAATCTTAACCTTTTAATCATATACTCCAATGTTGCTATACCTTTTATACCAAGACCTTGATATAAAGGTATTAAACGTGAATACTGCCTCATCAGCGTGTATGAACTTAATGTTATTAGTAATAGCCCTCTACATCTAATTGAATATATAATTTAAATTATCCTTATAAAATGGAACATTAAAGTCAATCACTCTCTTAATGCGATTGACTGTCTTGTAAGATATTCCGTTCTTTATATATATGTTAGCTATCGATTAAGCAGAGACATGAAGCTCAGGAAATTGGCGAAGAAACATCACAGCTCTCTAGGCCAGAGAGAAGTGAGCCCAGTATTTAAGAGTCTTATCATTAATGAGATAATCAATATGATGCTGCTAAAACTTTAGAGATCTTTTAGGCTTAAAATTAAGCTGCTATCTCTTTAAATTCAATGCTAATAGACAGAGAGACCTAACAGTAGCAGGAGATTTATGGAGAAACCTTGCTATAGACGTGTAATTAAGGATAGGCTTGAGTTGACCATTATATTCATCACATCCATAACGCAACTTAAACAATAAATCTATATACTCACTGTCATAAACAGACCCCAAACCTCGCATATACTCACTTAAATTACTAATATTTAAACATTAAACCCCTACATAAACCCTATTAAAACCCTAATAAACTATGCACTAATAGTCTACTTTTATCAATCAAAAACTCAATCAAACTACTGAAAGGGTTTTGGGGTTTTGAATGTCTATAAATTTTCATAAAAATATTCTACTTAAATTATAGAATTGTCTATCAAAACATAATTCTAAATTTTTCAATATCTCTTCACCCAAGAGAGAAAACCCCGAAATCCTCTTTTTCGAACCCCTCATAATCAAAAAGTTGTACTGCGATGGAAAAAGGAGTATATCTTCGTTCAGAGTGATAAATAAGTGATGAGATCTGAAATCTGACTTTGGAATTGTGTCCGGAATTTGTGTCCATTTTGGAATTGTGTCCGGAATTGTGTCCATTTGACTAGAGGTGATGTTTGTTACAATGTAACAAACATCAAAATTTGATCGAGTACCTGCAAAGAAATGAAATTATCTCAGGCAGCGATTTTTTCCACGACTTGACTCTAGAAGGAATAATGTAGATCAAACATAAGCTACATGTTCCATCCTACTCATAATTCATGAAAAAAATAACTCAGAGAGATATTTCAATTTTAGTGAAAGCCAAAAAAAATTCATACGAATTACAGTATTTTAACGATAAAAAAGCGTATGAATTTCCTGATGAAAGACGCAAAGAAGATAAAATGTAGATCTTGATTAAATGCACAAAAAACTTATTTAGACCAAGTCCTCAAGTAATTTGGTTGAAGAGATAAGAAAGGAAGAAGTTTGGGGCAGAGAAATATATAAAATCGATTTATCTCGATGGGTGAAAATATTTTGTGAATACTATAAGAATGAAATATTGTCGTTAAATTTTTCTCTACATCTTACACTCATAAAATTTTTTCATAGATATTTTGTATAAAGAGATATTAATTTATCAGGAGTTAAAAATTTTAAAATTTAAATTTAAAGGGTCTACAGTTAAGATATGATAAATCTAATTTTATCTATCGATGAGTCAAATTATTGTCTGTTAAAATATATCAAATTCAAATCAATATCAGTTAAAACGATACTATAAAAATCAAAAAATACAATAAACTAATTTTTAATTAATTATTTATTTTCATTTTAGAAATTTCCCATTTTAAATCTATTTTGATAATAAACCTAACATAAGAATTAAGCGCCAAAAATCAATAATTTTAAAACTAATTGTTCCAAATACTAATCCTATTTTTATTGATGTATTGGGTTTATGAAGAAAAATTATTGAAAGTATGTAGTCCACAATTTTGTTGAAATTAATAATAAATTAACTTTTCTATTGAAGTTTAAAAAATACCAATAATATCAAATTTTCCCCATAAAATTATAATATTTTCTTTGTTTTTAAACTTAAAATTACCATCCTTTTTTTAATTAATTCATATGCTATATTGATTTTAAATTTATTCTATATTTTAATAATATTTAATTTTTTTAAATCATTTTATAATGATAGCAATATACAATTACAACTATTTTTTTAAATATATTTTTATTAAAAATGAAGAGCATTGTATTAATCAATCTAAAAAGTATATTTATTAGTGCTAACAAATATTTCAATAAAATATGTCTTTAATAAACTTAATATTTATATTTATTGGCTTCAACAATCTTAATTATTTACCTTATCTAATATATTTTATTTTATTGCTAAATTATATATGCTTTGGAAAATTAATTTACAAATCTACTTAATATTTTTAAGGCATCGTAAGTTAACTTTTTCCTAGCCTAAACAATGTTTTTTATTCATTTAAATTTCAGCTTTATTTTGAAATTACCTTAAACACTTTAATTTATTCTCGAGATAACTCAATATTAAATTTAACATTAAAACTATATAAAATAATTACCTGCAATTCATGTTTATTTCATTCGCTCTTAATGCGATAAATTAATATCGCCATAGTAAAAAATTCAATTCTAATTATTTATTACCTATCGATCAAGTACCATATTATTGATAAATTTAAATTGCTTATTAACTTTAATATCATTTCTATATTCAAAACAAATTTGAAAAATTCTATTAATATTTCAACAAAAATTCTAATATAATACAAAGACTTCAATGTTATTGAATTATAGAAATTTAATTTATCTAATTAATAAATTAGCTATGTCTAAAAAGAATCAAATATTAAAAAATTTATTTGATTATTTGGTACTTTTCTATTACTTTACTTATAAAAACATGGAATATTTCTTTAAAATCATTCTTTTATACAATTCAATTTCATTAAGTAGTTATAAATGAATATTTAAACTATTCATAAATAATATCTATTGTAATTATTAAAATTTTATTTAAATTAAACAACTCATCTTGTCCAGAAGGAATATAATCATACCTTAAATAATTAACTAGTTATTAAATATTACTGCATTTTGTATTATTAGGAAAATATGAATTAATTTTGTTAACTCAAATTAATTATAAATATATGAGTTCATAATTTAGCTTTTTAAGTGGCATCTGTTTAAAATGATAATTCTCATGCAAATTTATATAAAGATGTATAAAATGGCTAAAAATTAGAAGAGAAATAAATATAAATTTTGCACAAAGTACATTTATCATCAAATATATTTTATTTAAAATTGATCCCGACTTAAAATCACAGATTTAAGAATTAACAGTTAAAATGAAAAATGTTTTTTCAATTATAAATTTACTCAATCTACTCAATATTAAAAAATAAATTTAATTAAAAATAAAAAAATTTAATATTTATTTCATGAATTTAAAATTAATTTTTTTAATTTAAAATTGTTTTAATTCTACACCACCCGGTAGAAGGGCTATCCGTTCTCCCCGCAGATCAGCTAGTATGCAATAAATATGTATAATAATTCATTTTTAAATTTTAGGGATTGGAAAGGTCTAATATCTTATTGTTTATTCTTCACATTTTTAATATAATAATTTATTATTGAAATTATAACAACTTCTTATTAATTTTTCAAACATATCTTTTTAGGTTAAATACTCTTTAAATAGGATTAGGTAATTTATTTTAATGCTTGGTTAACAAATAAAATAAAGGTTTACTAAATTACAAAAAATTATATTTAAGCATAAAATATATAAAATCATTCATACATTAAATTTTAAATATTATGCTTCAAATAGTATTATTTTAATTTTTTTTTCCAAATTACTATATTATCGAAAATTAAAAAAATTTTCTTTATTTTTATTTAAAATGATAAAAACATAATTAAAGAAGAAATAGAAAATAATACTAGAAATGGAATATAATATCTGGGACATATTCACAATAACTATAGCTCTATTAATAATAGTTAGACATTAAAATAGAAAATATATAAGATTACCTTAATTTAAAAAGGTTGTTTAAAATCTAGTATTTGATGATTGAATTATTTCATTTAATAAACATATTTTAGCTTTTTTTTTTTACTTATAAAATGAAATTACTAATTTCTTAGATTTTTTTCTTTTATTTCAGTTAAAATTATAGAACAATCAAAACCCCAATACCCCTTAGTTAGATGTTTTAGTTATTTGTTTTGTAGGTATACTTGAGGTATTATTGGGGTTAGTAGAGAAATTAAGCCAATTTTATAATGAGAAATAGAAATTATCGAAATTTAGGGTCTATTTATAATGAGTAATACTTAGATTTACTTCTTAATCTTAGGTATGGTACAAGTATTACTGTAGACTTAGTCAGTCCAGTAATGAATTATGCAGTCATAGAAAAATCCTGTGCAAGAATGCATAAACTGTTAGGTATAATTGCTTGTTAGCTATTTAGAATGACAACTCAGGCACTTGAAAGCATCCTGCAAGAAATAAAAGCTCTCACATCACCATATGACTATCTGCGACTCGAAGACTTAATTTATTTTGCTCACATTTTACACTCGACTAGCGATCAATGATGTCTCATCGCAAGTTCCTGACATGCGTATCTCTCCTTAACTGCAGCCAATATTTATAAAAGAAATGGTATTACTTTCAAGATTGTCACAGAATGAAGAGAGGGATAAGTTTTACAGTGCCATTTTAAAATAAGTAAGATTAAATGCAGAGGGTCATTGACAATAAAATCAAGTTCATACACGCGGATGAGTCTATATTTACCTTCTATACCTTTATTAATAAGTTTTGGGAAAAAATATAGGTAGTTTCCTATAGAAATCTAGCTTGTACCGGTAAAGATTCAGGCTTAAATAGTTATTTCATTCATCCTTGCTCTTTAAGTGAGAGTAGTATATAGTTCCAACATAAGCTCAGAGAGAAGTAACCAAGAGATCATTCTGTTTGCTGGTAATATGCCAGTTCACAAGACTAAGGAGTCTAAGAAAGCTTATGAAGACCTAAAAATAAATCCTGTTTACAACATTCCTTATAGGCCTTAATTTATAGAATAGAATTCTACTGGAGTTAAATCAAGACTGACTACAAGAAGCTGCTAATGTATCATCTTTTGCAAAACTTGCCCATTAATACATTAAATTTGATTCAAAGCAGCTTTATTAAAAGCCAAAGTATATAAGTCTCAATTTGAGCCAAGAAGGAAGAATGAATATAAATAAATAATTATGGCTTGCTTGGACCCATGTTTCTTCTCTTAGTTCCAGCTCCTGAATATATGTTCATTTAATTTGGCTTTTAAAATCTTAATAAAGTCTCTTGCTCACTTCATGAATAGTATATGACTTTCTCTAACTGAGAATCTTCGCATGTTCTTTCATTCGAAATATACCAGCTCCAGGTTTCCCTACAAAGTCATGAATCAAAGCTTTCTAGGGAGGTACGAGGCTTCTTAAACTCATGGAGCTAGGTCTCGCTTATTAGTATGCCTTGTTTCATCAAATCTTCTGGAGAACTAGATTAGCATTTCTTATAAGTTTCTTCAATGATTTCTCTGAGGATACTGTCTTTTAAACTGCCTAGAACTCCAAAGAAGAAGCTCCTATCTAGAAATTTGTTAGAGAGTTGTTTCTTAGCAGGAAGTCAAAAACTAACTCTTTATCTTTCATCGCATCTTCGTTGAGATTGGTTAAAGAAATCTTTGGGTAGTTTGATATTTCCATCAACTTAATCTTATTGTTTTTAAAGGCATTTTTCTTATCACATAAGATAGCTTTAAGAATGGTATTAGTACCTTCCATCAATGGAAGGAATAAACTAGCTACACTTTAAGTTGGAAATTATTAAATATCCTTATCATATTAAGTAAGTATCGATATAGATCATCTTTGCTTCTAAATTTTGAGATCTTTTTTTGAGCCTCAATCTTCTTCATTGCATTACTTATAGACTCCAACCTTATTCCTTCTCTTCTTAATTTCAAAGTTTAATTTAAAGAGTTCTGGATCCTACTGTTTAAATATTAGTATAAAATATGGGCATCTTATAGGAGGTCAACCAAATAAATATACGTGGAGAAAGTTTGCAGAAACTGTAAAAAACTGCAGAGAATGATATCCCTTTTTATAAATTTAGTTCTATTAAATGAAGTCTAAATTTGTTCAAGCTTAATTAGTAATGGTACTCCCCCCCCAAATATAACTGGTACCAATTTAATAGTACCAAATCTTAATAAGTAGCTAGTTTTATACCATTGAGGTTTTAATCGAAGAGTTCCAAATTGATTAAAAACTTAATTGGTACCAGTAACAACCTAAACTTTTCTAATTGGTACCAAAATTAAAAATATTAAGCATGAAATTAGAATATTTATAGATGGAAAATTAGTATAAATTTGATGTCTTACGCCTAAAATCAACCATTGTTATTGCAGTGGCAACTCCTTTAAAAAATTACTATAACCATAGAGGTTATTAGAGCTAATAGTTAAAATTTAAAATAGAATTTAAACATTTGCGGCTAACTTAAATCGTAAAGCTGTTTCTTTTGGAGCATAATTATCCTAGCTCAACTTTGGGGCCTTCAAGAAATCAGAAGTAATCTATATTGAAAGGGAGGTTGAGCTAAGTGCTCTAGAGTTTGAAGCAGATGTCTTTAAAATTTAAGTTTAAAACAATAAATTAAGTACAAATTTGGAAGCTTAAGCATAAGTTGAAATGATTGATGATGAAAAGGAACAGCAACCAATATATAAACTTATATCATTTTAATGCGAAGACTGAAAAAATTCCTTTTCAGCTGATTCTAGATTGAAGAGGCACATAAAAAAATGCATTCTGGTATAGATAAGATATATTTCAAGAATGATAAAATCGAAGGCATGTATTAATTCACATTTTGTATGAAGTCCTATACCAATTCGCAAAAATGAAGAAACCATTGAAAAGAATCACTTAAGGGAGTTCTTGATTCAAGATAAAGAAACTTAAAAGCTTATACCTGCTAAGAGAATTTCAAATACTTTTAAGTCATAAAGAAAGTAACAGGAGAGACTCAAGAAAAAGAAACTACCTGAATTGATGAATAAATCGGTAGACAACACTATATTTGTATCCTTCCAAGCCAAAGTTATGAAAATACTTGCTTTAAATGCAATTTATATTAGAATTTGTATTGATAATTACTTGCAAATAAGTCCCTGCAAAACTAAAATTTATTGCAATTGATGATTATGCATACAAGTGGTATCCTAACAGCTATATACTTAAGAATGAGCAGTAACAAAATGAGATTGCTAACCAATACATGATTATTAGAAAGAGCAAAAAGAAAAAGAAACAAGAACTTGCTTAAGCTAAATGGTGTCATTTTAAGCTACTGTTATATCCCATTAAGGCTAAAGAAATAAGAAATGACTATGAGAGATTATCTATATCATAACAGATACCCAGATGATTTGAATAATATACTATCAGATATGATAAAGGGTGTCAAGGAGTTGCATGAACTTATATATCTTCATAAAGATTTGAAGGCTGAAAATTAATGATAAACCTCTGTTCTTTAGAAGTAGTTGTTATAGATTTCAATAGAGCATTAAGATAAGAGATAATATCTGTATCAAAGGTTCTTAGGACTATAGACACTTACCAATCAGAGAGAAATGGACTAATGGAACTGTTTAGTGGGATGTATGGGCTTTCGGAAATATTATAAAAGAGAGAAAGTATATAAAGTATGGCTAACATTGGTACAAAGTATGAAAAATATTCAATCAGTTAAGCTTAGAAGTATATAAAGTAAGAAAATGCTTGCAAAGGAATAAAAAATGATAGAGTGATGATAATAATCAGTACTCCCTATTACCAAGGTAAACAATAGACAAAATACATGTGACAATTAAGAAAGCAAGATTTGAGAGGTAAAATAAAGACAAGCAAATAATTTGTGTTTGAATTAATTCACCTAAAATACATTAAATATACATTAAATTAAAAATAAAACATGCGCTTTCTCTGCTAACACCAATAAGACCCCAACTTTACCCTAAAAAAACAAAGCACTTATAAATCTCACTAAGAGGTTTTGGGGTTTTTAATAAATATATAGATATAAGATGTGCATAAAATACTTTCTGAAAAAAATCTCAACTAAAACCATCAAAATGATTATTTTATAAAAAATATATTCCCTACATTTTTTAAATTATACAAAACTAAAATAAAATCTGAAGGTTTTAAATGTATAAAGTAAAATTAGAAGTCTTTGATCTTAACCATCCATAACTGAGCTGTTTAATAAATTAAGATTTAGGCATAAATACATTTATTTATCATCTTCGATAATTTCTTCTCTCCAATCAACGGCTGTGTTTATAATCCTGCAGCTGTATCTTTCAAGTCATCATTATAAATATAAAAAGATTTAATTAAATAAAATTAAAAAATAATAACATAAAGTAAATTAAATTAAACACAAAACCTCAGGTAGAAATTAATTTCTATCTTAATTTAAAATATTGCGATGAAACTTGTCTCACCATATGCTTTATAAAACCCCATATATTATTTATTATATGAGGATTAAATCTAAGAGCAATAAAATTAAGATTTATTTAATATTAGCTGGGATCAGTAATAATTAGACTAAAAACTAAAACACCCTGATTAGATTATTATTAAAACAACAATAATTTCGGCAATAGTTTTAATATTATCAAAATAGATTTAAAATGGGAAATTACTAAAATAAAAATAAATAATTAATTAAAATGATTTTAGTATTTTTTGATTTTTATAGTATCATTTTAACTGATATTGATTTGAATTTGATATTTTAACAGCCAATAATTTGACTCATCGATAGATCAAATTAGATTTATCATATCTTAACTGTAGACCCTTTAAATTTAACTTTTAAAATTTTATTCTCCTGATAAAATTAATATCTCTCTTTACAAAATATCTATGAAAAAATTATAAAAGTGTAAGATGTAGAGAAAAATTTAACGACTAACTTTAATTCTTATAGTATTCACAAAATATTTTCCCCCATCGAGATAAATCGATTTTAATATTTCTCTGCCTCAAAGTTCTTCCTTTCTTATCTCTTCAACCAAATTACTTGAGGACTTGGTCTAAATAAGTTTTTTGTGCATTTAATCAAGATCTACATTTTATCTTCTTTGAGTCTTTCATCAGGAAATTCATACTCATTTTTATCGTTAAAATACACGAAATCATATGAATTTGTTTTGACTTTCACTAAAATCGAAATATCTCTCTGAGTGATTTTTCCCATGAATTATGAGTAGGATGGAACATGTAGCTTATGTTTTGATCTACATTATTCCTTAGAGTCAAGTCGTGAAAAAATCGCTGCCTGAGATAAATTCATTTCTTTGAAGGTACTCGACCAAATTTTGATGATTGTTACATTGTAACAAACATCACCTCTAAGTCAAATGGACACAATTCCAAAAGCAGAGTTCAGACCTCAACACTTATCTATCACTCTGAACGAAGATATACTCCTTTTTCCATCATAGTACAACTTTTTGATTTTGAGGGGGTCCGAAAAAGAGGATTTCGGGGTATTCTCTCTTGGGTGAAGAGATATTGAAAAATTTAGAATTATGTTTTGATAGACAATTCTATAAGTAAAGTAGAATATTTATATGAAAATTTATAGAAATTAGGTTAGAGAGTTACTGAAGTCAAAAGTCAGAGCATCGAAAATTTACTTTTCCCTCAATAACTTCCTTGAGTGTGAGATTCATGGAAGATGAGTAGGGTAGAAGTTGTAGCCCATACCCTAAGCTATCGAATAGTGCATATATTCAAATACAAATTCCTTTAGGATACAGAGAAAAATTGAAAATAAGGTCAAAAATTTTGGAAAATGTTTAGAAATATTGAAATTAATTTTTCTCGCTTGGCAAATTAGCTGATGAAAAACTCAAATCAAATCTTAAGCAGATTATCTCATGAAGAACTTTTCTTCTCCTATAGTCATATCAGTAGCTAATAAAATTAGAGAAATAAATCGAAAATAAATCTGAAATGTAAAATAAAGTGTGAAAACTTAAATTTAACAAACATCACTCATATAAATTCTTGAGGCAACGAATTTAAGATTTTTATGAAGAGCATATTATGATCTATCATTTATCATCAAAAAGTTTTTCAATATCAATTCACTGAGCAGAGAAAACCCCTAAACCCTTCTGGATATTTTTCGGATTTTTGAAAACCCAATTTCAAAAATTTGATTTTCCGAAAAATATTCAGAAGGGTTTAGGGGTTTTCTCTGCTCAGTGAATTGATATTGAAAAACTTATAGATGATAAATGATAGATCATAATATGCTCTTCATAAAAATATTAAATTCATTGCCTCAAGAATTTATATGAGTGATGTTTGTTACATTTAAGTTTTCACACTTTATTTTACATTTCAGATTTATTTTCGATTTATCTCTCTAATGTAATTAGCTATTGATTTACTATAGGAGAAGAAATGTACTTCATGAGATAATCTGCTTAAGATTTGATTTGAGTTTTTCATCAGCTAATTTGCCAAGCGAGAAAAATCAATTTCAATATTTTTTAACATTTTCCAAAATTTTTGACCTTATTTTCAATTTTTCTCTGTATCCTAAAGGAATTTTTATTTTAATATATGCACCATTCGATATCTTAGGGTATGGGCTACAACTTCTACCCAACTCATCTTCCATGAATCTCACACTGAAGGAAGTTATTGAGGGAAAAGTAAATTTTCGATGCTCTGACTTTTGACTTCAATAACTCTA
>ARYC01017298.1:0-58286 GCA_000711775.1 Oxytricha trifallax
TTAATAAGTTTTGGTAAAAAATATAGGTAGTTTCCTATAGAAATCTAGCTTGTACCGGTAAAGATTCAGGCTTAAATAGTTATTTCATTCATCCTTGTTCTTTAAGTGAGAGTAGTATATAGAGTTCCTACATAAGCTCAGAGAGAAGTAACCAAGAGATCATTCTGTTTGCTGGTAATATGCCAGTTCACAAGACTAAGGAGTCTAAGAAAGCTTATGAAGACCTAAAAATAAATCCTGTTTACAACATTCCTTATAGGCCTTAATTTAATGGAATAGAATTCTATTGGAGTTATATTAAATCAAGACTGACTACAAGAAGCTGCTAATGTATCATCTTTTGCAAAACTTGCCCATTAATACATTAAATTTGATTCAAAGCAGCTTTATTAAAAGCCAAAGTATATAAGTCTCAATTTGAGCCAAGAAGGAAGAATGAATATAAATAAATAATTATGGCTTGCTTGGACCCATGTTTCTTCTCTTAGTTCCAGCTCCTGAATATATGTTCATTTAATTTGGCTTTTAAAATCTTAATAAAGTCTCTTGCTCACTTCATGAATAGTATATGACTTTCTCTAACTGAGAATCTTCGCATGTTCTTTCATTCGAAATATACCAGCTCCAGGTTTCCCTACAAAGTCATGAATCAAAGCTTTCTAGGGAGGTACGAGGCTTCTTAAACTCATGGAGCTAGGTCTCGCTTATTAGTATGCCTTGTTTCATCAAATCTTCTGGAGAACTAGATTAGCATTTCTTATAAGTTTCTTCAATGATTTCTCTGAGGATACTGTCTTTTAAACTGCCTAGAACTCCAAAGAAGAAGCTCCTATCTAGAAATTTGTTAGAGAGTTGTTTCTTAGCAGGAAGTCAAAAACTAACTCTTTATCTTTCATCGCATCTTCGTTGAGATTGGTTAAAGAAATCTTTGGGTAGTTTGATATTTCCATCAACTTAATCTCATTGTTTTTAAAGGCATTTTTCTTATAACATAAGATAGCTTTAAGAATGGTATTAGTACCTTCCATCAATGGAAGGAATAAACTAGCTACACTTTAAGTTGGAAATTATCAAATATCCTTATCATGTTAAGTAAGTATCGATATAGATCATCTTTGCTTCTAAATTTTGAGATCTTTTCTTGAGCCTCAATCTTCTTCATTGAATTACTTATAGACTCCAACCTTATTCCTTCTCTTCTTAATTTCAAAGTTTAATTTATAGAGTTCTGGATCCTACTGTTTAAATATTAGTATAAAATATGGGCATCTTATAGGAGGTCAACCAAATAAATATACGTGGAGAAAGTTTGCAGAAACTGTAAAAAACTGCAGAGAATGATATCCCTTTTTATAAATTTAGTTCTATTAAATGAAGTCTAAATTTGTTCAAGCTTAATTAGTAATGGTACTCCCCCCCCAAATATAACTGGTACCAATTTAATAGTACCAAATCTTAATAAGTAGCTAGTTTTATACCATTGAGGTTTTAATCGAAGAGTTCCAAATTGATTAAAAACTTAATTGGTACCAGTAACAACCTAAACTTTTCTAATTGGTACCAAAATTAAAAATATTAAGCATGAAATTAGAATATTTATAGATGGAAAATTAGTATAAATTTGATGTCTTACGCCTAAAATCAACCATTGTTATTGCAGTGGCAACTCCTTTAAAAAATTACTATAACCATAGAGGTTATTAGAGCTAATAGTTAAAATTTAAAATAGAATTTAAACATTTGCGGCTAACTTAAATCGTAAAGCTGTTTCTTTTGGAGCATAATTATCCTAGCTCAACTTTGGGGCCTTCAAGAAATCAGAAGTAATCTATATTGAAAGGGAGGTTGAGCTAAGTGCTCTAGAGTTTGAAGCAGATGTCTTTAAAATTTAAGTTTAAAACAATAAATTAAGTACAAATTTGGAAGCTTAAGCATAAGTTGAAATGATTGATGATGAAAAGGAACAGCAACCAATATATAAACTTATATCATTTTAATGCGAAGACTGAAAAAATTCCTTTTCAGCTGATTCTAGATTGAAGAGGCACATAAAAAAATGCATTCTGGTATAGATAAGATATATTTCAAGAATGATAAAATCGAAGGCATGTATTAATTCACATTTTGTATGAAGTCCTATACCAATTCGCAAAAATGAAGAAACCATTGAAAAGAATCACTTAAGGGAGTTCTTGATTCAAGATATAGAAACTTAAAAGCTTATACCTGCTAAGAGAATTTCAAATACTTTTAAGTCATAAAGAAAGTAACAGGAGAGACTCAAGAAAAAGAAACTACCTGAATTGATGAATAAATCGGTAGACTACACTATATTTGTATCCTTCCTAAGCCAAAGCTCTGAACATACTTTCATTAAATGCAATTGATATTAGCAGTTGTATTGATAACTATTTGCAAATAAGCGCTCCTGCAAAACCAAAATTTATTGTAATTGATGATTATGCATACAAGGTGTATCCTTAGAGCTATCTACTTAAGAATGAGCAGTACCAAAATGAGTTTCCTAACGAATACATGATTCTTAGAGAGGCTTAGAGAAGATATTGCAAGAACTTGCTTAAGCTAAATGGAGGGGGGGGGGGATGGTGTCATTTTAAGCTACTGTTATATCCCATTAAGGCTAAAGAAATAAGAAATGACTATGAGAGATTATCTATATCATAACAGATACCCAGATGATTTGAATAATATACTATCAGATATGATAAAGGGTGTCAAGGAGTTGCATGAACTTATATATCTTCATAAAGATTTGAAGGCTGAAAATTAATGATAAACCTCTGTTCTTTAGAAGTAGTTGTTATAGATTTCAATAGAGCATTAAGATAAGAGATAATATCTGTATCAAAGGTTCTTAGGACTATAGACACTTACCAATCAGAGAGAAATGGACTAATGGAACTGTTTAGTGGGATGTATGGGCTTTCGGAAATATTATAAAAGAGAGAAAGTATATAAAGTATGGCTAACATTGGTACAAAGTATGAAAAATATTCAATCAGTTAAGCTTAGAAGTATATAAAGTAAGAAAATGCTTGCAAGGGAATGAAAAATGATAGAGTGATGATAATAATCAGTGCTCCCTATTACCAAGGTAAACAATAGACAAAATACATGTGACAATTAAGAAAGCAAGATTTGAGAGGTAAAATAAAGACAAGCAAATAATTTGTGTTTGAATTAATTCACCTAAAATACATTAAATATACATTAAATTAAAAATAAAACATGCGTTTTCTCTGCTAACACCAATAAGACCCCAACTTTACCCTAAAAAAACAAAGCACTTATAAATCTCACTAAGAGGTTTTGGGGTTTTTAATAAATATATAGATATAAGATGTGCATAAAATACTTTCTGGAAAAAATCTCAACTAAAACCATCAAAATGATTATTTTATAAAAAATATATTCCCTACATTTTTTAAATTATACAAAACTAAAATTAATATCTGAGGGTTTTAAATGTATAAAGTAAAATTAGAAGTCTTTGATCTTAACCATCCATAACTGAGCTGTTTAATAAATTAAGATTTAGGCATAAATACATTTATTTATCGTCTTCGATAATTTCTTCTCTCCAATCAACGGCTGTGTTTATAATCCTGCAGCTGTATCTTTTCAAGTCATCATTATAAATATAAAAAGATTTAATTAAATAAAATTAAAAAATAATAACATAAAGTAAATTAAATTAAACACAAAACCTCAGGTAGAAATTAATTTCTATCTTAATTTAAAATATTGCGATGAAACTTGTCTCACCATATGCTTTATAAAACCCCATATATTATTTATTTTATGAGGATTAAATCTAAGAGCAATAATATTAAGATTTATTTAATATTAGCTGGGATCAGTAATAATTATACTAAAAACTAAAACACCGTGATTAGATTATTATTAAAACAACAATAATTTCGGCAATAGTTTTAATATTATCAAAATAGATTTAAAATGGGAAATTACTAAAATAAAAATAAATAATTAATTAAAATGAGTTTATTGTATTTTTTGATTTTTATAGTATCGTTTTAACTGATATTGATTTGAATTTGATATATTTTAACAGACAATAATTTGACTCATCGATAGATAAAATTAGATTTATCATATCTTAACTGTAGACCCTTTAAATTTAAATTTTAAAATTTTTAACTCCTGATAAATTAATATCTCTTTATACAAAATAGCTATGAAAAAATTTTATGAGTGTAAGATGTAGAGAAAAATTTAACGACAATATTTCATTCTTATAGTATTCACAAAATATTTTAACCCATCGAGATAAATCGATTTTAAAAATTTATCTGCCCCAAACTTCTTCCTTTCTTATATCTTCAACCAAATTACTTGAGGACTTGGTCCAAATAAGATTTTTGTGCATTTAATCAAGATCTACATTTTATCATCTTTGAGTCTTTCATCACGAAAATCATACGCATTTTTATCGTTAAAATACACGAAATCATATGAATTTTTTTTGACTTTCACTAAAATCGAAATATCTCTCTAAGAGATTTTTTCCATGAATTATGAGTAGGATGGAACATGAAGCTTATATTTTGATCTACACTATTCCTTCCAGAGTCAAGTCGTGAAAAAAATCCCTACCTGAGATAATTTCATTTCTTTGCAGGTACTCGACCAAATTTTGATGTTTGTTACATTGTAACAAACATCACCTCTAGTTAAATGGACACAATTCCAAAATGGACACAAATTCCGGACACAATTCCAAAGACAGATTTCAGAGATCATCACTTATTTATCACTCTGAACGAAGATATACTCCTTTTTCCATCACAGTACAACTTTTTGATTATGAGGGGTCCGAAAAAGAGGAATTCGGGGTTTTCTCTCTTGGGTGAAGAGATATTGAAAAATTTAGAATTATGTTTTGATAGACAATTCTATAAGCAAAGTAGAATATTTAAATGAAAATTTATAGACATTAGGTTAAAGAGTTATTGAAGTCAAAAGTCAGAGCATCGAAAATTTACTTTTCCCTCAATAACTTCCTTCAGTGTGAGATTCATGGAAGATGAGTTGGGTAGAAGTTGTAGCCCATACCCTAAGATATCGAATGGTGCATATATTAAAATAAAAATTCCTTTAGGATACAGAGAAAAATTGAAAATAAGGTCAAAAATTTTGGAAAATGTTAAAAAATATTGAAATTGATTTTTCTCGCTTGGCAAATTAGCTGATGAAAAACTCAAATCAAATCTTAAGCAGATTATCTCATGAAGTACATTTCTTCTCCTATAGTCAAATCAGTAGCAAATTACATTAGAGAGATAAATCGAAAACAAATCTGAAATGTAAAATAAAGTGTGAAAACTTAAATGTAACAAACATCACTCATATAAATTCTTGAGGCAACGAATTTAAGATTTTTATGAAAAGCAAATTATGATCTATCATTTATCATCTAAAAGTTTTTCAATATCAATTCACTGAACAGAGAAAACCCCTAAACCCTTCTGGATAATTTTCGGATTTTTGAAAACCCAATTTCAAAAATTTGATTTTCCGAAAATTATCAAGAAGGGTTTAGGGGTTTTCTCTGCTCAGTGAATTGATATTGAAAAACTTTTAGATAATAAATGATAGATCATAATATATGCTCTTCATAAAAATCTTAAATTCATTGCCTCAAGAATTTATATGAGTGATGTTTGTTACATTTAAGTTTTCACACTTTATTTACATTTCAAATTTATTTTCGATTTATCTCTCTAATGTAATTAGCTACTGATTTGACTATAGGAGAAGAAATGTACTTCATGAGATAATCTGCTTAAGATTTGATTTGAGTTTTTCATCAGCTAATTTGCCAAGCGAGAAAAATCAATTTCAATATTTTTTAACATTTTCCAAAATTTTTGACCTTATTTTCAATTTTTCTCTGTATCCTAAAGGAATTTTTATTTTAATATATGCACCATTCGATATCTTAGGGTATGGGCTACAACTTCTACCCAACTCATCTTCCATGAATCTCACACTGAAGGAAGTTATTGAGGGAAAAGTAAATTTTCGATGCTCTGACTTTTGACTTCAATAACTCTCAAACCTAATGTCTATAAATTTTCATATAAATATTCTACTTTACTTATAGAATTGTCTATCAAAACATAATTCTAAATTTTTCAATATCTCTTCACCCAAGAGAGAAAACCCCGAAATCCTCTTTTTCGGACCCCTCATAATCAAAAAGTTGTACTGTGATGGAAAAAGGAGTATATCTTCGTTCAGAGTGATAAATAAGTGATGATCTCTGAAATCTGTCTTTGGAATTGTGTCCGGAATTTGTGTCCATTTTGGAATTGTGTCCGGAATTTGTGTCCATTTGACTAGAGGTGATGTTTGTTACAATGTAACAAACATCAAAATTTGGTCGAGTACCTGCAAAGAAATGAAATTATCTCAGGCAGCGATTTTTTTCACGACTTGACTCTAGAAGGAATAATGTAGATCAAAACATAAGCTACATGTTCCATCCTACTCATAATTCATGGAAAAAATCACTCAGAGAGATATTTCGATTTTAGTGAAAGTCAAAAAAAATTCATATGATTTCGTGTATTTTAACGATAAAAATGAGTATGAATTTCCTGATGAAAGACTCAAAGAAGATAAAATGTAGATCTTGATTAAATGCACAAAAAACTTATTTAGACCAAGTCCTCAAGTAATTTGGTTGAAGAGATAAGAAAGGAAGAAGTTTGGGGCAGAGAAATATATAAAATCGATTTATCTCGATGGGTGAAAATATTTTGTGAATACTATAAGAATGAAATATTGTCGTTAAATTTTTCTCTACATCTTACACTCATAAAATTTTTTCATAGCTATTTTGTATAAAGAGATATTAATTTATCAGGAGTTAAAAATTTTAAAATTTAAATTTAAAGGGTCTACAGTTAAGATATGATAAATCTAATTTTATCTATCGATGAGTCAAATTATTGTCTGTTAAAATATATCAAATTCAAATCAATATCAGTTAAAACGATACTATAAAAATCAAAAAATACAATAAACTCATTTTTAATTAATTATTTATTTTCATTTTAGAAATTTCCCATTTTAAATCTATTTTGATAATATTAAACCTAACATAAGAATTAAGCGCCAAAAATCAATAATTTTAAAACTAATTGTTCCAAATACTAATCCTATTTTTATTGATGTATTGGGTTTATGAAGAAAAATTATTGAAAGTATGTAGTCCACAATTTTGTTGAAATTAATAATAAATTAACTTTTCTATTGAAGTTTAAAAAATACCAATAATATCAAATTTTCCCCATAAAATTATAATATTTTCTTTGTTTTTAAACTTAAAATTACCATCCTTTTTTTAATTAATTCATATGCTATATTGATTTTAAATTTATTCTATATTTTAATAATATTTAATTTTTTTAAATCATTTTATAATGATAGCAATATACAATTACAACTATTTTTTTAAATATATTTTTATTAAAAATGAAGAGCATTGTATTAATCAATCTAAAAAGTATATTTATTAGTGCTAACAAATATTTCAATAAAATATGTCTTTAATAAACTTAATATTTATATTTATTGGCTTCAACAATCTTAATTATTTTACCTTATCTAATATATTTTATTTTATTGCTAAATTATATATGCTTTGGAAAATTAATTTACAAATCTACTTAATATTTTTAAGGCATCGTAAGTTAACTTTTTCCTAGCCTAAACAATGTTTTTTATTCTATTTAAATTTCAGCTTTATTTTGAAATTACCTTAAACACTTTAATTTATTCTCGAGATAACTCAATATTAAATTTAACATTAAAACTATATAAAATAATTACCTGCAATTCATGTTTATTTCATTCGCTCTTAATGCGATAAATTAATATCGCCATAGTAAAAAATTCAATTCTAATTATTTATTACCTATCGATCAAGTACCATATTATTGATAAATTTAAATTGCTTATTAACTTTAATATCATTTCTATATTCAAAACAAATTTGAAAAATTCTATTAATATTTCAACAAAAATTCTAATATAATACAAAGACTTCAATGTTATTGAATTATAGAAATTTAATTTATCTAATTAATAAATTAGCTATGTCTAAAAAGAATCAAATATTAAAAAATTTATTTGATTATTTGGTACTTTTCTATTACTTTACTTATAAAAACATGGAATATTTCTTTAAAATCATTCTTTTATACAATTCAATTTCATTAAGTAGTTATAAATGAATATTTAAACTATTCATAAATAATATCTATTGTAATTATTAAAATTTTATTTAAATTAAACAACTCATCTTGTCCAGAAGGAATATAATCATACCTTAAATAATTAACTAGTTATTAAATATTACTGCATTTTGTATTATTAGGAAAATATGAATTAATTTTGTTAACTCAAATTAATTATAAATATATGAGTTCATAATTTAGCTTTTTAAGTGGCATCTGTTTAAAATGATAATTCTCATGCAAATTTATATAAAGATGTATAAAATGGCTAAAAATTAGAAGAGAAATAAATATAAATTTTGCACAAAGTACATTTATCATCAAATATATTTTATTTAAAATTGATCCCGACTTAAAATCACAGATTTAAGAATTAACAGTTAAAATGAAAAATGTTTTTTCAATTATAAATTTACTCAATCTACTCAATATTAAAAAATAAAATCCTTTAATTAAAAATAAAAAAATTTAATATTTATTTCATGAATTTAAAATTAATTTTTTTAATTTAAAATTGTTTTAATTCTACACCACCCGGTAGAAGGGCAATCCGTTCTCCCCGCAGATCAGCTAGTATGCAATAAATATGTATAATAATTCATTTTTAAATTTTAGGGATTGGAAAGGTCTAATATCTTATTGTGTATTCTTCACATTTTTAATATAATAATTTATTATTGAAATTATAACAACTTCTTATTAATTTTTCAAACATATCTTTTTAGGTTAAATACTCTTTAAATAGGATTAGGTAATTTATTTTAATGCTTGGTTAACAAATAAAAATAAAGGTTTACTAAATTACAAAAAATTATATTTAAGCATAAAATATAAATAATCATTCATACATTAAATTTTAAATATTATGCTTCAAATAGTATTATTTTAATCCTTATTTTTTTTCTTCCAAATTACTATATGATCGAAAATAAAAAAAATTTTCTTTATTTTTATTTAAAATGATAAAAACATATTTAAAGAAGAAATAGAAAATAATACTAGAAATGGAATATTATTCATTTAGTAAAAACACTGTATTAAAAATTATTTTTAGACTTATCTTAATTATTCTTTTATAATAAGTTAATTGATAATCAATACTTTAAATATACAACAAATTTTATAATTTATTTATATTTAATTTTTATAAATTAATGGATAAGTCTTTCAAAAATATTAATGAATTGTTTTAAAGTTAATTATAAATCCCTAACCCAATTAAATAAATATTAATTTATATTTTTAAATTAGAAAATATTTAATTAAAAAAAAGAAAGTCATACTAACAAATGCAAGATATACAATTATTATTGTAGTAATAGTATAATTAGAAAATAATATTGTAGAAATACATTCAAAATTGGGAAAATATAATTAATTAAATTTATAATAAATAAAAATCGTGGCAGTTAAAGTTGGCCAATTTGAACGATCTTGGGCTCATTCGATAGAGAATTTAAAATTAGCTGGACTTTGTTATTGGCGGTACTATTTTATCGCATCCCTGGTGCGAGATAACTCGACTTTAATTTAACACATCTAAATTCATTAAATTAAACCCTCACATTTAAGTCGAGTTATCTCGCACCAGGGATGCGATAAATAGTACCGCCAATAACAAAGTCCAGCTAATTTTAAATTCTCTATCGAATGAGTCTAAGATCGTTCAAATTGACCAACTTTAACTGCCACGATTTTGATATATTATAAATTTAATTAATTATATTTTCCCAATTTTGAATTTATTCCTACAATATTATTCTCTTTATCACAATAGATGAAATTTTAAATATCCTTTAAATTTAATTTATATTAATTTCTCATTATAATATTTATAAATAACAAAACCCCTGAATAACCTACCCAGCCTACCGCTACAATTAAAATATACGTCAATTATTATGCAAAATTATAACCACTAGGTACTCATTGTATCCTCAAGAACATAAAAATATTTAGGAATATTTTGAATTTGGAAAATTAGTAATAAATAAATTAAAAACTAAAACCCCGTTAGTCAATTAAGAATGAAGATTGGGGATTAAGAATAAAGAAATTAAAAATATATTATTATTGGCGTAAATTATTAAAGTTATGGCTAATTATTAAAACCATTGGCTCGAATAATTGTCTCTATAAAATAAACCAATCAGGGTGCGTAAATTTGTTTTTAGCCTAATTATAATTAATTTTAGCCAATAATAATATATTTTTAATTTCTTTATTCTTAATCCCCAATCTTCATTCTTAATTGACTAACGGGGTTTTAGTTTTTAATTTATTTATTACTAATTTTCCAAATTCAAAATATTCCTAAATATTTTTATGTTCTTGAGGATACAATGAGTACCTAGTGGTTATAATTTTGCATAATAATTGACGTATATTTTAATTGTAGCGGTAGGCTGGGTAGGTTATTCAGGGGTTTTGTTATTTATAAATATTATAATGAGAAATAATAATTTTATTATATATTTATTATTATTTCTTCATTTTTAATTTCAATAATTTAAATTTATGCAGCCTCAATCTAAAATTAATTAAATTTCTATCTTTATATTGTATTAATACCAACTAATAATTATTTTATAATTAATTAACTTTATTCATTCTTTACTTTTATAATAAATTTTAAACTTTAAATT
The DNA here is from genome assembly GCA_000711775.1 of Oxytricha trifallax. Classification (NCBI taxonomy): domain Eukaryota; phylum Ciliophora; class Spirotrichea; order Sporadotrichida; family Oxytrichidae; genus Oxytricha; species Oxytricha trifallax. The sequence goes on from ARYC01017298.1 coordinate 10,931, forward strand.
TTATTATATCGAAAATTTTCAAACAAAAAAATACATAAAGCAAATATATAACACAAAAAACTTTCATAATAATTAATTAAACTATGCATTCTAATAATTTCAAAAGAATTGCGGTAATAATAACAATGCAAATGTGTACTCTTAAGTGAGCATTTTCCTACTTTAATATTATTTTATGTTTATTTGTATCATACTATCTAATTATTGCCCATTAATATAATTCTTATTTCAATTATTTCTTAAATTTTATACTTTATCGATATTGAAATATACTAATCTTAACACATTAAATTACATGAATTAAGTTATTAGATTTTAAGTTCTAATATTTAGAACATAAAAACCCCTTAATGAGAATTATAAGGTTGTTTGATTTTGAGGAATTTTCTTATGAGTTGGGATTGTTTATTAAATGAGAAACAAATAATTTAAGTATTTTAAGTCTATATATGAGGAAGAGTATATAGATTTTATGTTTAAATTGCTAAATGGTTGTGATATATACAGTGAATAAGTCAAACCAGTACTAAACTATAAGTTTATTGCATTGTTCTATAGGAGTAGTCAATCAATTGTTCATTTTCACTTCTTTAAAGGTATAATTATAGCAATAATATTTAATACTAATACTAAGAGGAATTCAAAATTTCTATAAAAGCATTGATTAAATACTGAAAATATATGAAAATTTTAAATTCATTACTTTTTTAATTATTCTATTTATAATTAAATAAAGAAATAAATATATTAAATAACAAATGTCGATTAAATTAAAACATAAATTAAATATAATTTTTTCAATTATAAAATTAAGTGTATCTATTTATCCCTAATCCCTTTAGTAATTTTTTATCAGACATCCGTTATTATAACTTAAGCACATTTATTACAGTTATTTATCTCAAATTTTGAAATTTAAAAAATTCAAATATTCTAAATGAATAGTTTAAAATTGAAATCAATCAAATTTTATTCTAAAATAAATAATAACATCTCTAGCTTATTTTAATGGTAAAATTATAAATTTATTAAATTAAAATATAATCTCAATATAAGATAATCAATAAAAGAATTAATTACATCACAATTAAAACTTAAAGCAAAATATTAATATTTATTTCTAATTTTTATTGAACAGAGCTCCGACTACATTGAGCCTGATCTCCCGGATTCCAAAACGAAGATCAGGAAAGACTTAAGAGCTATAATATAAATATTAAAAGCTACTTTCAATTTTTTATGAATATAAATAAAAAGGATAATTAAAAAAATGTAAAAAGAAATTAGATTAGAAATTTATAAAATAAATAAATAAATAAATAAAAAAAGCGTTTTAATTTGAATTCAATTTCAAATTACTAAATAATTTTATAATCGAATTAATATATTATTATCCAAATGAATGTGCTTTAGATTTAGAAGAAAAAAATAATTATTATCCAAATTCATTTTTCTGTAAATAAATATTCATATTTTTACCTACTTGTAAAAACTGAATTTACATAAATATTTTTTTAACAAATTTATATGACATTTTAAAAATTATCGGCTTATATACTTCGATTATATTATTATATCCTTTATTTCTTAAAGATTCATTATTGCAGGTTAAGTCTTTCTTACAAGTTATATTTAGGAAGTAGAATATATACTTAAATGATTAATAAAGTGGATCTAATAATTACTTTCTCCTTAAATATTGCAATTTCTATAAAGAATATTTATATATTTGATGTAACTTTTGACAGTTATAAATTAAACTTAACTAAACTAATTTTATATAGAATAATTTAGTTTAGAGATTTTTTAATTTATTTACACTTTTTCTTAGGTCTTAGAATTTATTGAAGAGACTGAGTTTAATGAAATTAATTACGATAAATTTAAGAATAATTATTCAATCTCTAGAACAAAACTAATATGAATTATATTTTAAATAATCGCTTTTTATCTTATCAAAATAATAGTTATAAATTAATTATGTTTAATATGCATATTCTTTTATTTAAATATAAATGCCAGCATTTTTATGGAAAAAAAGCCCTCAATAAACTAAAGGTAATTAATCAATTTTAAACATAAGTAGTTTGCTAACTGTAAATAAAGCACTAATAAAGAGCTACCCTAGTTATCACTTGAGCTGTTTATTATTAAAATAAATTTTTAACATCCAAAAAATGACTAATAAGTGTGTGTGATGCAGAGAAATGGAGATAAATAACAATAAAATCAATATGAAACTGAAGATTAAGTATATTTTTGTGAGTTATAAAGAAAGAATTTTAATAAATCAATTTGGTATAGGCATATAAATAAGCATGTAAAAACAAAGTTTACTGTAAATTTAAAGCATGATCAAATCCATGAAGATTGTTCAGAATATCATTAGCAGTACTCCCATTTAGTAGAGTAGAAGAATCATATATTAAAAGCTCAAATGAAAAAATAGAAATTAATGAGCATTAATATGAATTTAAGCTATATAAATACAAAGAAGAGAATTTTTGATAATGGTAAAGCTTGAAGAAAAAAAACCAGAATTTGTGAAGTAAAAGCGACAGAGTAATTAAACTAAATTCTTCTACTATATAATTCATTGTGAAATTTATGAATAACCTACCGATATTTCATGTAACTTATAACATATTTAAATGATTCTGGGGAGTTTTAATTGGGACAGTAAGCATTTGATAGGTTATTAAAATTTTATTCTAAACAAAAGAATACACCATTTCATAGTATTAATGTTGCGGATAAAATAAAAATTAAGATAACTATAAAATTTGATGAAAAGATTATGAAATTTAATGGAAATAGCTATGATAATTTTGTCAATTTGAAAAGAGTTAAAGAAAAACCACTTTTACTCTAAGATTTTGTATTATTATTATTATTATTATTATTATTATTGTTGGAATACAATTGATTTGAGAAATTAAATTCAAATTAATTAATAATTATTTAAATTCGTGGCAGTTAAATTTCTCGAAACATTGACAATATGTTGCTTGTTCCATAGAGAATTAAAAATCAGCTTGATTTTACAATTGGCGGTACTCCTTTTTGCAGCACTAGTTACAGATAACTCGAATTTAATTTTGGAAAAAAAAATCAACTAAACTAATTAACCAAAATTAAATTCGAGTTATCTGTAACCAGTGCTGCAAAAAAGGAGTACCACCAATTGTAAAATCAAGCTGATTTTTAATTCTCTTTGGAACAAGTAACATATTGTCAATGTTTCAAGAAATTTAACTGCCACGAATTTAAATAATTATTAATTAATTTAAAATTTAATTTCTCAAATCAAAAGCATTCTTAAATAATATGTTAATTTTTGCACATATTTCAGTTATTAATTGTTAAGTAATTATTTCTATTAAAACAAATATTAAAAGAGATATTTTTTAAGTTCATTCAAAACCCCCAAACTCCTATATATGGTTTACTAGTGTTTGTTTTTAGTTGAGCTCTTAATATGGTTAGTCGATTAATTAGGATATCTTAGTATAAAATATGGGATCTTATGGGAGGTCAACCTGGTAATGATACGTGGATAAACTTGGAAGAAGCTGTAACAAACTTCAGACATGTGACTCAATTTTTATCTATTTAGTTCTGTTAAATTATTTCTAAATTTGTTTAATTTTAATTTTTACTGGTACTTAATCCGTTTTATTTTAATTAGTACCAAAACTTAATTAGAACCTAGTTTTAAACTAATGAGGCTTCATGGAAAAGTTCCAAAATGGTTCAAACCTAATTGCTATCAGTACCAACCCGATTTTATACTTGTTTGGTACCAAAATCAAAAAATATTGAGCCTGAAATTAGAAAAATTATAATTATAAACTAAGCATAAATATGATCTCTAACACCATATATTTAACCATAATTGTTGTCGTATCAACTCCTCTACAGAGTGACTATAACGAGAAATGTTATTAGAGCTTAATAATAGAAATTTAAATTAGAATTAAACATGGCGGCTAACTTAAATCGAAAGGCATGTTCTTTTGGAGCAGGATAATTATGAAAAATAAGCGGAAGGCTAAAATTTAAAAGGAAAAGTCTTAAATTAATAATTATGAGTATAGGTATTTACAAAGATAAAATCCAGAACAGCTATGTCATCTCTCCATTCTCCTTCGTATTTTGCTCCATCTGACCATACTTACTTTGTTGTTACCTTCTTTTCCCAGAGTATCTCGACCTTTCAATCTACTGACGTCGGAGCTCTTGGCAGTAAGTATTGCTGAAATATAAAACTTTTAGATATGTTTTTTGTAACTTACAATTTTTAGTGAATAACCAGCTGCTCCATCAACACCATTTTTAGGATTTCATATTTTCTTAATTAATTTCATTTTAATTTATCGATTTTCTATTATAAATTGTAAATCATAGCTTAACTTTGGGTCTTCCAATAAGCCAAATTTATTTTTTGAAAGAGTAGTAGAGCTTAGAGCTCTTTAGTTTAAAGCAGGTCATTGTCATTGAACTTTAAAACAAGAAAGAGAAGTAATAGATGGGAATTTAAACTATCATTGAAATTGTTAATGAAGTAAAGGAATAGCAGCCAATTACAAAATGAAAACATATTACTGAGAAGGCTGCTAGAATTTCTTTTCAACAGAATAAATTTAGAAGAAGAACTTTTAAAAAGTGCACTGCCCCAAGCCCGAGTTCTATTTAAAACATGACAAAGTGGATTAAAAGGACTAATGCTCAATTTGCATGAAGTCTTACTCTCACTCAGCTAAGGTTAATAACCATATTCAAAACATCATCTTAGCGAATTATTGATATATGATAAGAAAACTTCAAAAATTGTACCTGCTAAAAGAAAATCAAACATTCTTAAGTCATAAAGTAAACTGGATGATATGATCGAGAGATAGACGCATTTTGAATTTATGAATCAGCCAGGAAATGGTACTCTTAATACATGTCTTTAAGAGAAAACTATGAATACATGCATTAAAAAAAAATTGATATCGACAGTTGTCATGAAAATTACTTGTATTTTGACCTGCCAAACAAGGCTAAACTTATATTTGTTGACGAGTATCCTTACAAAGTATATCCTTTAAAGTAACTCATTAAAAACGAGGAGAATCAAAATGAATTTGCAAATTAATACAAAATACTGAGGGAGGCTTAGAAAATAGCTCAATTAGTTTGCTTTGACTCGATAGAGTTATTCTCGAGTATGGTTTTTTTGCATTAAGAAACTGAAAAAAGATTGAAATGACTTTGAGAGAGTATTACTATCAAAATAAATAGCCATATGATTTAAATGAGATACTGTCAGAAAGATATAGGGTGGACAAGAGTTCAATGAACTTAGGTATGTAATAGAGACGAAGCTTGAAAATGTTAAATTAAATCTCGTCCATTAGAAATAGAAGTATCGATTTCAATAGAGCGGTCAGATAAAAAATAGTGACTTGGCTAAGCTGCTTGGCTCAACAGGATACTTTCCATTCAGGGAGAAGTAAATTTATGGCTCTGTTTAGTGATATGTTTCGGCAGTTGCCGCAATAATCTTAGTGTGTGATATAGAAAGTATGTCTTAATATGAAATAAAGCACGTAAAATAATCAATAAGTTTGGCATCTAAAACTTATTTAACAGGAAGATGTCTGCAATTAAATTAAAATGCTTGTATAAATGATAATCGTTAGAGCTCCAGCTTATCCAAGATAATCGTTGGAAGGCATACGTGAACCCCTCTAGAGAGCTAGATTCAAGAAGTTCAACAAAGATAAGTGCTTTAATAATCATTCAATATTCGTTAAGTTCACAAAAACCTGTATTTTCTCAACTAACCCAATATGACTTCAACTATCCCCTAAAAATTAAATTACTAAAGCATCTTATTGAATGGTTTTTGGATTTTGATTATTTTAAATCATGATTTAATCTTTTTATTATTTAAAATTTATACAGACAATTATTTAATTGTTTTCTTCATTCATTTTTAATTTAACAATATTAAATTTTGATTTTCTTTAAGGTTTTTAAATTTAATTCTATCTAAATTGAATAAATAAATGATAAAGATTTAAATTTCGATTAATAATGAAAGATATTTAGTATAAATCTACGAGATAGTACAATTAAAAGCTTCATGATTATTTAATTTTTTAATGCAAAATTAATATACTCTTGAAATTACTTGGATGTATAAGCCTTACTAAAAATTGAGAATGTCTGGACTTGGTGTTTGAACATGAAGAAATTAACAATCGAAAATTCTTCCTCAGAATCTTAGTGTACTGAAGATATATCTATTTATAAAGATAAACTATATTCTTCAGTATTAAGAGTTAGAAAATTATTTTATTTCCCTCTCATCTAACAGATTTTAAGGATTCTATTTTTAACCGCATTTCTTTTACTTTTAACTATCAAATTTTAGAATTATATATATATATTATTCGGGGAAGCAAAATAATAATTTAAGAAATGTTTAATGATCATTTGAAATGTAGGACACAAATAAATTTATAAATTGCCATTGAAATTTTATCGTGTCATTTAATTATTAACCATACATAAATGTAGGCGATTTTGAATCTTATATCTATTAAAAAAATAATAAAATTTTTAGTGAGAATTTATTAAATAACTTAAAACATTTCAGATAATTTAATTTATATTATATTATATGTAATTATTTTTAATTAATTTCAAAAGCATTTAAATTAATATTATAAGTCGTTGATCGTTTCAGCTTAATGCCTAAATATACAACAAGAATTATTATTTATTAATATCCATTTTTATTACCATAATTAAATATCTAAATTATTTTATAAATAAAAAATGAGTACGAAAACAATATAAGAAAAATTTTTAAATTCATAAAATTATTGTGATAATTAATATATGTTTAAAATAATTTCATCTATTAATATGCTCTTAAAACAGTTTAAATTATACTTTTGCTAAAGTATATATGCTGTTGTGTGGAAATTAAAAAATAAAAAAGATAACTGTAATTACATATATTTTTAACTGTCTCAAATTAGATAAGCTAATAATAGTAATGTGATTTAGTACAATTCAATTTATTATTTTAATATAGATAATAATTATGAATAAATTGCATTAATTGTACATTGGACAGTTTGATATTTTTAAGATTTTTTAATTATAATAAAGTGTACTAATAAAATCTTACATTTTACATTCAAACACCCTTAGTGAGGTTTATAAGTGCTTTGATTTGTAGGGTATAGTTGGGGTCTTATTGGGGTTAGTAGAGAAATTAGGCCAATTTACAAAATGAGAAATAGAAATTAGCGAAATTTAGGGTCGATTTATGATGAGTAATATTTAGATTTACTGCTTAAGCTTAGGTATGGTACGTGTATTAATATAGACTAAGCCAAACCTGTACTAAATTATGCAGCAATAGCAAAGTTATTACGCAAGAGTGCCTCAACTGTTAGGTATCACTGCTTGCTAGCTGTTTAGCATTTTAATTCTGGTTGTTGAACGCATCCTGCAAGAAAATAAAAGTTCTCTCAGGCTCATATTGACTTCCTCTGCGACTCTAAGACTTTGAAGTATTGGGCACACTTTCCATTAGACTAGCGAGCTGTGATGTTTCATCGCAGGTTTCCTGACATGCGTATCTCTCCTTAGACTATAGCCAATATTTATAGAAGAAATGGTATTACTTTCAAGACTGTCAACAGAGTGAAGAGAGTGATTGATTTTACAGTGCCATTTTATAGTAATAATTTAAACTATATATATGATTAAATGCAGAGAGCTATTACTAATAACATCAAGTTCATACACGCTGATGAAGCTGTGTTTACCTTCAACACCTTTATTAATAAGTCTTGGTATAAGAAGTATGATAATATAGAAGTCTATGATTAAAAAGTGAAGGTAGTCACCCATGCAATTTTAGCTGGTATAAGTGAAGATTCAGGCCTAGAGAGTTATGTTATTCACCCTCGCTCTATTAAGCGAGAGTAGTATATAGAGTTCCTACATAAGCTCAGAGAGAAGTATAGTAACCAAGAGATCATCCTGTTTGTTGATAACCTCTCAGTTCATAAGACTAAGGAGTCTAAGAAAGCTTATGAAGAGCTAAACATAACTCCTGTATACAACGTTCCTTATAGCCCTTAATTTAATGGAATTGAATTCTACTGGAGTTAAATCAAGACTCACTACAAGAAGCTGCTGCTGTATCATCTTATGCATGACTTGCCCATCGATACAGTAGACTTGATTCAGAGTAGCTGCAAGAGAGTAAGCATAGATAAGACAACAGTTTGTGCGAGAGAAGGAAGAATGAATGTTTATAAATAAGTTTTAGATTTAAATGAATGAATAAGTTCACATATTAAATTAACCCAGAAAGGGATTAGGCTTCTCCTTCTTCTCCTCTTCTTATGGCTTGCTTGGGCCCACATTTCTTTTCTTAGTGCCAGCTCCTGCATCTATGTTCATTTCATCTGGCTTTAAAAATCTTAATAAAGTATCTTGTTCACTTCATGAATAGTCTATGACTTTCTCTCTCTGTGAACCTTTGCATGCTCTTTCATAAGATATACACCAGTGCCAGATTTTCATACAAAGTTATATGTCAAAGCTTACTAGAGAGGTATGGATGCTTCTTAAGCTCCATTAGCAAGGTCTCGCTTATTAGTATGCCTTGCTTCTTTTAATCTTCAGGAGAAATAGAGTAGCGTTTCTTGTGAGCTTCTTCAATAATCTTTCTGAGATAACTCTCTCTCTTAAAGTTTCAAGAACACCAAAGAATAAACTCCTTTCTCGAAGCTTGTTAGAGAGTTGGTTCTTGGTAGGAAGATAAACTTCCAACTCTTCATCTTTCATCGAATCCTCGTAGAGATTAGTGACTGAAATCTCTGGGTAGTTAGGTATTTCTATCAACTTAATTTCATTGTTTTTGAAGGCTTTCTTCTCATCACAGAGTATAGCTTTTAAGAATGAAATTTTGATACCTTCCATTGTTGGAAGGAATAAACTCACTATAGTATATGATTAAGTAAATGTCACATGCTTACCATGCTAAGTGAGGTCTCGATAAAGATCTTCCTCTCTTCTAAATTTTGAGATCATTTCTTAAGCTTCAACCCTCTTAATTGCAGTACTTATAGATTAAATCCTTGTTCCTTCTCTTGCTATTGAATTTCAAATTTTAATATATAGAGTTCTGGATTCTTCTGTTAAAAATTTTAGTATTAAATATGGGCATCTTATAGGAGGTCAACCTGGTAAGGATACGTGGATAAAGCTGGCAGAAGCTGTAACAAACTTCAGAGATGGAGCTCCATTTTTCTCAATTTAGTTCAATTAAATTAGTACTAAATTTGTTTATTAATTTGTACCAATTTAATAGTACAAAAACTTAATTAGTATCTAGTTTTAAACTAATGAGGCTTCATGGAAAAGTTCCAAAATGGTTCAAACCTAATTGTTATCAGTACCAACCCGATTTTATACTTGGTTGGTACCAAAATCAAAAAATATTAAGCATGAAATTAGAAAAATTATAGTTATAAACTAAGTATAAATTTGAGCTTTAAAACTTCAAAATCAACCATTAGTGCTGCAGTGCCAACTCCTAAACATAGTTGCTATAACTAGAGAGGTTATTAGAGCTTTATAATACAAATTTAAATTTGAATTTAAACATGGCGGCTAACTTAAATCGTAAAACAATCTCTCTTAGCAATTGTTTAATCATAGCTAAACTTTTGCACCACTAAAAAGCAAGAGGTTATTTATATTGAGAGGAAGTAGAATTAAGAGCTCTTGAGTTTGAAGCAGACTTCTTCAAAATTGAAGTATCTAACTAGAAGGGGAGAAAAGAGATAGTACTTTAAACATAAATTGAATATGTTGAGGAGCTAAAAGAACAGCAGCCAATTGAAAAATAAAAACACTTTGAATTCAATGATTGTTAAAACTTCTTCTCGACTGAGTAGAGCTTGAAGAGGCATATTAAAGAAATACATTCTGGTAACCGAAGATTTATTTCAAGCATGATAAGGTGGATGGCAGGTATTAATGCAGGACTTGCATGAAGTCTTACACTCACTCAGCTAAGGTTAAAAGACACATGCAAAAGCATTAAGCGAGTTTTAATGTAAGATTAAGAGACTTAAAAACTTATACCTGCCAAGAGAAAGTCTAAAAGTTTTGGATCTTTAAGAGAGTAGTAAGAAAAGCTCAAGAGGCAGAAACGATATGAGCCAATGAATCAACCTGCAGGCAATACTCTTTTAGCATGCTTCTAAGAGAGAGCTATGTATTTTCCTGCATTAAATGCTGTTGATCTTAGCAGTTGTATAGAAAACTACTTGAATATAAACGTGCCTAGCAAGGCAAAACTTATAGTAGTCGACAAGTTTGCATACAAGGTGTATCCTTTCAGCTATCTTATTAAGAATGAACTGTATTAGAATGAGTTTGCTATCGAATATATCGTTCTTAGAGAAGCTTAAAAAAGAGATTGTAAGAACTTGTTTAAGCTAGACGGTGTTATTTTAGGCTTTGGGTTCATCGCAGTAAGGCTTAAGCAATATGAAATGACTCTAAGAAACTATCTATATCAAAAAAGATATCCGGGTAGCTTGAATAATATACTTTCAGATATGATTAAGGGTGTCTAGGAGTTTCATGAACTTGGATATTTTCATAGAGATCTGAAGCCTAAAAATGTGATGCTCAACTCTGTCATTTAGAAGTTGTAGTTATCGATTTCATTAGAGCCTTAAGATAAAAGATTGAAACATTAGCAAAGGTTCTTGGAAAACCAGGATACTTCCCAATCATAGAGAAGTGGACAAATGGCTCTGTTTAGTGGGATGTATGGGCAGTTGCTGCATCATATTAGAAAATGAAATGTAAAGCATGTCTTACTTTGGTACTCTGCATGAAAAACAATCAATTAGCTTAGCTTAGAAGCATATAAAGTAAAAAGATGTCTGCGAAGAAATAAAAAGCATAGTAGAGATGATAATCGTAAGAGCTCCCTCATATCCTAGATAATCTTTAGATGACATACTTGAGCCACTATAGAGAGCAAGATTCAAGAGATACAACAAAGACAAGCAGATTGAATTTGTTTGAATTAAGTACTCTAATACTCATTAAATACATATTAAAGTCTCATTAAACCTGCGTATTCTCTACTAACCCCAATAAGACCCCAACTTTATCCTACAAATTAAAGCACTTATAAACCTCACTAAGGGGTTTTGGGATTTTGATTACAGTACCAAGCCTTGATACTCTCACTCTTTAGGCTCTGTTGAAAACGATTATAACTACTCTTATAATTTAATTGTTTTTACAGGTGAGAAGTTTATCATTATATTTTCTGGCTTCAAATCTCTCTGAATAAACCCTAACTTATGAAGCTCTTTAATACCTTATATGATCTGCGTTGCTATTTATCTAAGTTACATATAATTCCTTTGATCTGTTATGAAATCTCTCAGGGTCATTTTATAGAGTGGAAGTCTGAAAGCAACATGATATTTGGCAAGTGGAACTGCATCTAATTTGATTAAGTACTCACACTCTTTAAATTTTGCTTGAGTGACTTATTTGTAAACTCCATCAAATATTTATCATCACTTAAGATAAAGTTGAAAGGATACATCTTGTAGGCGTATTCAAAACCCCAGAACCCTTTAAGTAGTTTTATTGAGTTTTTGATTGATAAAAGTAAACTATTAATGCATACTTTATTAGGGTTTTAATAGGGTTTATGTAGGGGTTTAATGTTTAAATATTAGTAATTTAAGTGAGTATAACAAGCGAGTTTTTAAGATATCTCACACGAACATAAGCTTAGTGTCATGTGGCAGTTCTCTGAATTTTATCTTTCTAAGATGATTTTTAATTGTTTCTATTGTTTGTTAATTGTCTTAGATTGGCTTGATAATAGTTGAGTATGCAAGTTCTCTGAGACCTCCATTTATTTTATTTTTATCGAGATATTGTTTGATTCTCTGCTTAGAATCTCTCTCACCCCTGCAGCTAAAGTAATCGTTTCTTGGCATGTCGCTCTCTATTATTATTACTGCTAGAGCCCAGATATCCCATTAAGTGTCTCCATCTCTCCAATCCTCTCTCTCTGGGAAATATCCAGGAGCTCCGTATGCATTTCCTAATGCAGAGGCTTACACTCTTTGAGCTCTATTGAAGTCAATAATATAAACTATAAGAGGCTGAAAGTTCATCATGATGTTCACTGGCTTTAAGTCTCTATGAACATAACCAAGCTTGTGAAGCTCTTCAATCCCTTCAACTATCTGCTATACTATCTAGCTAATTTATCTCTGACATCTATTGTCAGATAAGAATTCTCTGTAAGTCATTTCAAGTAAGGAAGCCTGAAGGCTACATGATCTTTATCAAGTAGAATAGCATCAAGCTAGATAATATGCCTGCACTCATTGAACTTTGCCTTTTAAAGAACATAATACTTTTGTTGCGAATTCCATTTAGAACTTGTCATCAGCGAGGAAGTAATTGAATGGATATATCTTGTAAGCAAATTAGTCATCAGTAATGACTCTCTTCTCTGTTTAATCTTCAAGAGTGAGGTAGCTTTCTAAGCAAGAATCTGAGTCAATAATTTAAAAAATGGAATCTTCATTGCCTCTATTTTAACCATGATTTTATAAATCTCAGAGACTGGAAAGTTCTTGACTGCTTTCTTCATTTTAACTTACTTCTAGACTTCAACTCTAAGAGACTCCACTGGGTTTCTTGATCAGAGGAATCTATTCCCTGTAGGTTCATGAATAAAGACAAAACTTTTATTGTGCTTTTTCTTTAAGTGCACTTTGAGGTCTCTAGTATGAGAATATGGCTTCTCACAGAACTCACAGACATACTTCCCATCTTTCTTTTAATGCTTGAGATATAACCTTGGCATATCGTTGTGTATATCTCTCAAGTGTCTCTTATAAGTTGACTTGTAAGGGAAAACTTTATTGCATTCTTTGATTTAATAGTCAACTTTGACTGGTATTTATTAATGCTCTATGGCGGATTGTTTAAATTCCTCCTCAATATGCACAGCGTTTATGATGTCCTCATACTTTATCTATATTTAAATCTCAAAGCTAGACTTGTCAAAGTTGTCATAAGTAGGCTCCCACTGAGTTCAAGCGTCTCTGGTCTCTGCTTTTCTTGGTTGCTGGAATGATAATTTTTATTGACTTTACCCAAGTAATGCCGCTCTTCTCAAAAGGTTAGCGCTCATTTTAGTTTGCTGATATATTTTATTATAATAATGATAAAATATACCTAGGTATAGTATAATAATAGAATATAAGACACTCTGGTAGATTCTCGGCTGAGAGGTAATAAAAATAAGTAACCATAAAAGATTGTAAGTTGGCATATTTTATGTGAATTTTATACGTTTTAGTAAATTAAAATACTCCTAATGAAGTTTTGTTTCTGTAGGAGGTCCTCCAAATCAAGTTTGAACTTAATTTGGAGGTAAAATTTCTAAACATTTTTTAATTTAATATGCTCCTAATTAAGTTTTAACCTTAAAATTTAACTCCTAATAAAGTTTAAACTTAATTTGGAGGATCTTCTAAAATAATTAAACATTATTAGGAGCAATTTAATGGAGATAGAATGATAAAAATGGAAATCAATCTGTGAAACTTGGAGCAAGTTTTTCAATGCTTCTCCGCATATCTTTTCAAGGTTGACCTCCAGTAGGTCCTCCCTATTTAGTAGTAAGATTTTAATAAACTTAGAATGGATATCCATAATTTTAAATTTCATTAACATTTCTAGAAAGAGGAAGCAAGATGGAGTCTATGAATGATGCAATGAAGAGAATTTAATCTCAAGATTTAATAGGAAAATTTCGAAGTAAAGAGGACCTTTATAGATATTTGGTATAGCAAGGTAAGTTCTTAAGTAAGATTAATAAATCCATTATAGTTGGATTGTTCTTGCCGACTTAGGAGGGAACTAAAATCTCATTCTTAAAAGCCTTACTGAGTGAAGAGAAAAAAGCTTTTAAGTCTAATAAAATTAGGATGATAGAGATACCTAACTACCCTGAAATATCAGTGACAAACCTATATGACGATACTATGAGTGATCCAGATGTAGCTATCTACCTTCCAACAAAGCTACAGCTCTCAAATAAGTTGCCAGAGAGAAACTTCTTCTTTGGTGTTCTTGCAACTCTGAAACCTGAGTACTTAAATGAAGTTATTTAAGAAGCTCATAAGAAACGCTACAGCATCTCTCCTGAAGAAAAAGAGAAGCAAGGTATTAAAATAAGTGATACCTGGCTGTAGGAACTTTAAAAGCATCCTTTCATCTCAAGTAAGCTTAGTCTTCTAACTTTATAGAAAAACCTGGTACTGCTATATACTTGATGAAAGAGCGCAGCAAATTAAACAGAGAGAGAAAGTCTCAAGTAAAACATGATTGAGTAAGAGGCTCTTCAAAGATTTATAAAAGCCAGAAGAGATGAACATAGATGCAGGAGCTGGCACTAAGAGAAGAAACATGGGCCCAAGCAAGCCATAAGAGGAAGAAAAGAAAGAGAAGCCAAATCCCTTTACGGGCAAATTTAATATGTGAACTTATTCATTCGTTTAAATCTAAAACTTATTTATATACACAAAATCTCCCTTCTCTTGCGCATACTTTAGCTTTATCATCGCTGACTCTCTTAGCAGCACTCTTAATAAAATCGACTGTATCTATCTTCAGATAGTGCATCAAGTGATAGAGTAGAAGTTTCTTGTAGTGGCCTTTCAATAACCCCCAATATAATTCAATTCCATTGAACTGAGGACTGTAGGGAACATTAAATACAGGTGTTATGTTTAGTCTTTCTTATTCCTTCCTTGTGTCTTTAGTTTTATGGACAGATAAGTTATCTACAAACAGAATAGTCTCTTAGTCGGCGTACTTATCTCTGAGTTATTGCAAGAACTTAATATATTATTCAGTCTTTATAGAACGAGGGTGAATAACATAAGTCTCAAGGCCACTATCTACACTTATTCCTCCAAGAATAGCATGAGTTTAAACCTTAACCTTTTAGTCATAAACTTCTAAATTACTATACCTCTAGTACCAAGACCTTGATATAAATGTATTGAATGTATATACAGCTTCATCAGCGTGTATGAACTTTATATTATGCTCTTAAGACCTCTGCATTTAATCGAATATATAATTTAAATTAGTCCTTATAAAATGGAACATTAAAGTCAATCACTCTCTTAATGCGATTGACTGTCTTGTAAGATATTCCATTCTTTTTATATATGTTCGCTATAGATTATGCAGATATGAGAAGCTCAGGAAATTGGCGATGAAACATCACAGCCCTTTAGGCTAGAGAGAAATGAGCTCAGTATTTAAGAGTCTAATCATTAATAAGAAAATCGATATGATGCTGCTAATATTTAAGAGGCCTTTAAGGCTTAGATTTTAGCTGCTAGCTCTTTAAATTCAATGCTAATAGACAGTGAGACATTACAGTTGGAGGAGATTTATGGAGAAGTCTTGCTATAGATGTGTAATTTAGAATAGGTTTGAGGTGATCACTATAATCATCGCACCCATAACGCAACTTAAACAATAAATCTATATACTCACTGTCATAAACTGACCCCTAACCTCGCATATACTAACTTAAATTACTAATATTTAAACATTAAATTCCTACATAAACCCTATTAAAACCCTAATAAAGGATGCATTAATAGTTTACTTTTATCAATCAAAAACTCAATAAAACTACTTAAAGGGTTTTGGGGTTTTGATTGATGATCATTGATAACTTTCTTATCGAAGGAGTCTTCTAATATAATGTAGCTTTAAAGAGAAGTATCTAGATCATTTTAAGCAAGAGCTGGTATTTTTGTATTGAATCTTAATTTTAAAAAATTTTGTTATTTCAGAGGTCAGTTGGTTGCGTGCCTTTAACGTAGTCTAACTCCCTAACTTATTCTGGCACTACAACCTTACAATATTCTCTCGCTTTTCTTTTGTTGAGAAGCTTCAGCGCAACTTCATGCTTTTCAATTTCAATGTCTTTTTTGTGAGCTTTTAAAAGAGGTTTCTTCAAGTCAATTGTATAAGAGTATTGCTTATGGCATTCAAAGCAGTCATACTTTCTATCTATTTTATCATGCTTTAGGTATACAGTGGGCTTGGCTTCTCTATGCTCCTTCATATGTCAGTACCAGCTCAATTTATGAGCAAGATTTCCCTCAAATAGCTCACAAAAATAGAGCTAATGTTTTTCTTAAAAAGTAAGCTCTCATATTTAAATTGAAATTAAAATTATAAAACTGTCTCTATAACTGACATCTTTTATGAGAGATTTTCAAACCTACAAATTTCAAGGAAATTCTTAGAGTATTAGGGAAGAAAAATGAGCAGTAAGTGACTATCCAGGTCTAAATATGGGCGAAAAAGTAACCTTTTTTCAACTAAATAATAAGTTGATTATAGAACTTTTCGATTTAGGAGGTGCATCTAATTAAGTGCGCAATGCTTTAGGAGATATTTTTATATTAAGATTAAATTTAGGTTGCTCCTAATTGAGTTTTAGCTTTAATTCATGCTCATAATTAAGGACTAGCATTTTAGGAGCTGCTCCTAATTATGTACATACCAATTTAAATTAAAAAATATGGAACTATAACAGTAGAAATTGTTATCAATCTCTTAAGTTGTAAACCAGTTCTCAAAACCTTCTCCAATCTGCTAAGAGGTTGACCTCCTATAGGAGGCCCATATTTAATAGTAAGTTTTATAGAGGTATATAATTGAAATTAATAAACTTAATTTTGAATATCATTTCTTAGATCTGTAAACAAGATGGAGTGAATAAATGATGCAATGAAAAGAGTGCAAGCACAAGAATTGATTCAAAGATTTAGAAGCAAGGAGGATTTACATCGCTACCTGGTGCAGCAAGGTAAGGAACTTATTACAACTAATCTTGATTATGTAGTTGGTTTGTTCCTCCTAACGATGGAAGGTACTAAAATTTCATTTCTAAGAGCAATACTCTACGAAGAGAAGAAAGCATTGAAAACTTAAGATGTAAAGTTTGCAGAGATTCCAAACTATCCAGAAATCTCAGTGACTAACTTATATGATGATGCTATGAATGACCCAGAGGTTTCGCAGTACCTGCCTACTAAGAAGCAGTTTTCAAATAAACTACCTGAAAGAAACTATTTCTTTGGCTTACTTGCAACTATCATAGGTGATTACTTGAAAGAAATTATTCAAGAATCTCATTAGAAAAGGTACAGCATCTCTTCAGAAGATAAAGACAAACAAGGGATCAAGATTAGTGAGAGCTGGCTATCAGAGCTGCAGAAGCACCCTTATATTACAAATAAGATTTGTAGTTTAACTCTTTAGAAAAATCTGGAACTGGCATCTTCTTGATGAAGGAATAGAGCAAGCTTCACAGAGAGCGAAAATCGCAGACAAAGTATGAAGTTAGCAAGAGACTTTATTCAAATATTTAGCCTCCAGAGTCAATGAACATAGATGCTGGAGCTAGCAGCAAGAGAAGAAACCTAGGCCCAAGCAAGCCTTAAGAGGAAGAAAAGAAAGAAAAACAGTTCCCTTCAAAGAATTTTAAATGTGACTTATATATTCATTAAGTTAACTAAAAAACTTATATATACACATTCACTCTCACTTCTTTAACACACTTTTAAGCTAATTAATTATCTACTCTCTTCGCTGAGCTTTTAATAAAGTCTACTGTATCGATGGGTAAGTCATGCATCAAGTGGTAGAGCAGCAGTTTCTTGTAATGACCTTTTAATATACCCCAGTAGAACTCAATTCCATTAAACTAAGGACTGTAAGTACGTTGAAAACTGGAGTTATTCTAAATTGTTAATAACTCTTCCTTGTTTCTTTTGTCTTATGAGCAGAAAGATTATCAACAAAGAGTATAATTACTTATTCAGGGTACTTCTCTCTCAGCTGTTCTAAGAACTTGATATACTGCTCTGACTTAATAGAGCGAGGATGAATAAAATAAGTTTCTAAACCAGCATCCTCGCTAATTCCTCCAAGAATTGCCATTGTTTAAACCTTGACTTTCTAGTCATATACTTCTATATTACTATGCCTCTTATACCAAGACTTCTAGATGAAAGTGTTGAAGGTAAACACAGCCTCGTCAGCATGAATAAACTTAATATTATTCTATAAGGCTCTCTGCATTTAATTATAAATATAATTTAAGTTATTGTTGTAAAATGGCAGAGCGAAATCAATCACTCTCTTGATACGATTCACACCTTTGTAAGAGATACCATTTCGTTTATAAATGTTTGCAACAGACTTCGCTTTAAGAGTAGTGCAATTGATTTATAATAAAGTACAGGTTTGACTTAGTCACTGTATATATCACATCCATATCGCAGTTTAAGCTCTAAATCTATTTACTCTTCATCATAAATAGGCCCCAAAAGCTTGCTGTTTTTGTCTCAAATTTCATTAATAACCCCAACCCCTAACAAATTCCCTACAAATCAAAGCACTTATAAACCTCATTAAGGGTTTTGGGGTTTTGAATGTAAAATGTAAGATTTTATTAGTACACTTTATTATAATTAAAAAATCTTAAAAATATCAAACTGTCCAATGTACAATTAATGCAATTTATTCATAATTATTATCTATATTAAAATAATAAATTGAAGTGTACTAAATCACATTGCTATTATAAGCTTATCTAATTTGAGACAGTTAAAAATATATGTAATTACAGTTATCTTTTTTATTTTTTAATTTCCACACATCATATATACTTAAGCAATATTAGAAGATTTTATTTAATATCGTTTGCAATGGCTTTATCTTACCAAGTTGAAATAATAAACTTAGAATTATATATTTGGAAAAGTAATGAGAGAACTGAAGATGAAAAAGAGGATCACTTAGACGATTTAGTATATCAGCAACTCTGAACATAAACTATAGCAAATAGGATGGTCAAGATTACTTCATTACCATATAGAAAATAGGCTATTGCAAATATGCTTATATTACATTGATATAACAATATAGAGAAGTCTAAGAATCCTTTAATAAGATGCATTTAAACTTATTAGATTTTTACAATATAACGGAGAAATATAGGGAATATAAGTTCTGCGATGATATACAGAAAAAGAAACTTTTATAAATTGATTTGCCCAACACATTTATTTTAAATATGATTTTATAAGAAAAAAGCCCGAATTTATTTAATATTTGATCGAAGACTACAATAATTACTATAACTGTCAAATTAAACTCAAATTTAAATTAATATTTGTAGTTATTGCTCTCAATTGTTATATTTTTAAACAATAAATTCAAATATTTATTATATATAATTTTTAATCTACACATTTTAAAATTATTAAATTTAAACTTATTTTTAGGGATATACTGCAACCAGGCTTTTTTTTTAATTACATTATATAAATACATATTAAACTTATTTATTTCTACAAAATAATTATTATGTATAATAATAATATAACAAGTAAACTTTATATTTAAATTTTAAATAGAGTTTTTTTCATTAGTAGCAAGTAAAAACTAAAGGTCAGAGAATATTAATGATTTATTAATTTTAAATTAATAATAATTTACGGTTAATCAAAATATTCATGACTTAGATACATAATTGTATCCAATGAATTCACAAACTACCAGGTAAATCTTTTTTGGGGGGGCGATATCTGAACCTATGCTGCAGTATCTGAACCTAATGAGTTATATAATAGTTTAAATATGTTTCCATACATGCTTCTAGTCAATTTAGGGTCGGAGGACACGAATAAACATCTTATGATAACGAGGGATCACTCTAAAGGGTAGAAAAAGTTACAATAATTATCTGTTTTATTATAAAATTTTACATAATTTTATATCTTTTTCACATGTTTTTTTATTTAATTTATTTATTTAAACTATAGAAACATATTTAAACTATTATATAACTCATTAGGTTCAGATACTGCAGCATAGGTTCAGATATCGCCCCCCCCCATTTTTTTCTTCAGATTTATATTATCAGATAATTTTCATAGAAATGTTACACATTGGCTTTTCGATTGAAGTGTCGTGATAAGGGTAAAAAAGCATTATGAAATCATCTCATCTCTAATAATTACAATGGATTGGTGTAGAGGACCAGGATTATTCATCCGTTGTCACAGTTGGAGAATCTGAAGTTTAATTAGGAATACTTTATAACGGAGCAAGCTGATCGACCTAGCTGATACAAATAGAATTATTAGATAGAGATTCATAAAAGTTATTTATAATAAATGAAATTTACTGAAATTACTTGAGAATCTTAAAAAGCCAAAATAAGTAAATAGCAATTTCTTGCTATTTTTATTTAAAAAAAATGCATCTCTAACTTTAATTAAATTATGAAATAAAATATAAGTACAATATAAACTATTCTTTTCTAAACAAAAATATTGTGCAAAAGTTAAATCTGAATTATTATTTATAATTTAAACTTATTGAATTAAAATAAAATAAAATCCTAGTTATAGATATTTATAATATTTTCCATTTTGCTTTTAATAAAAATATAAAATATTTTATTGGCTCCTACAGCACATTCATAATCCAAAACCCCTTTAGTAGTTTTATTATAGTTTTCTATAAAATAATGCATTAATGCATAATAGGGTTTATAAAGAGGAACAAAGTTTAAAATTAATAGTTTAATTTATTAAGCAATTATTTAAATATTTATCACTAGCATATGCTTAAAATTAAATGGCAAATTTCTGAATGTTTCTTTCTAAATTGGTATTTAATTATATCATCATTTTAATTGTTGCTTAGATTGATTATTATTATTGAGTAAGCAGTGGTGTCATAAAAATCTGAAGATACCGTCTTAGCGCACTAAAAACCCCAAAACCACTTAATTAGATGTTTTAGTGATTTGTAAGGTATAGGTGGGTTCTTTTTGTTGTTAATAGAGAAATTAGGACAATTTGCATTATGATAAGTTAAAATTAGCGATATTTAGGGTCTAATTATGATGAAAAATAGTTAGATTTATTGCCTAAACTAAGGTATGGTACAAGTATCAATATCGACTAAATCAAACTAGTACTGAATTATGCAGGCAAAGCAAACTATTACAAATGAGTGCCTCAACTGCTAGGTGTCACTACTTGTAAGCAGTTTAGCAATTTAGTTCTGGTACCTGAAAACATTCAGCCAGAAAACAAAAGTTCTCATAGAGTTATATTGACTTTCTCTGACTCTAAGACATTAAAAAATATTGGGCACACTTGCCAATAGACTAGCAAGCTGTGATGTTTCATCACAAGTTTCATGACATGAGTATCTCTCCTTAAACTTTAGCCAATATCTATAGACGAAATCGTATTACTTTCAAGATTGTTAACAAATTGAAAGCAAGCTTTTACTCATAAAATTAATTTTATACATGCATATGAAGCTGTCTCTACCTACAATATCTTTATTAATGACTCATTGTACAAGAAGTATGAATAAAGTTGATGTTTATGTCAAATAAGTGAAGGTTGTTACTTATGCAGTTTTTTCTGGTATTAGCGAAGATTCAGGCTAAAGAAGATAGGTAATTCATCATCGCTCTATTAAGCGAGAAAATTATTTTCAGTTCTTGCATAAGCTAAGAAATAAATATAACGACTAAGTGATCATCTTGTCTTTTGACAACCTCTCAGTTCATAAGAATAAAGAGCCTAAGAAAGCTTATGAAGAGTTTAACATAACTCTTGTATATAACGTTCCAAATAGTCCACACTCTAATGGAATCGAATTCTATTGAATTTAAATTAAGACTCGCTACAAGAAATAGCTGCTGTATCATTTTATGCATGACTTGCCTATAGATACAGTAGATTTGATTCAGAGTAGTTGCAAAAGAGTAAGTATAGATAATGACAACAGTTTTTGCGAGAGAAGGGAGAATGAATGTTTATAAATAAGTTTTAGATTTAAACGAATGAATATACTAATATATTAATTTATCTCAAACAGGGATTTGGCTTCTCTTTCTTCTACTCTTCTTATGGCTTGCTTGGGTCTATATTTCTTCTCCTAGTACCAGTTCCATCAATTATTTTCATATCATCTGGCTTAGGAAATCTTTAAAAATTCTCTTACTCAACTCATGCTTTACTTGAGATTTTCTCTCTCTGTTTAATTTGCTAAGATCCTTTATTAAGTAAAAAGCAGTACCATGTTTTTCTATAAAGTATGAAGTCTATGCTTTCTTGAGATAAATGGATGCTTCTGCTGTTTCTACAGACAGGAAACAATAATTTCGACTCCCTGCTTCTATTTATCTTCATGAGAGATGCTGTATCGTTTCTTGCGATCTTCTTAAATTACTATATATAAATACTATGGTTTTAGAATTGCAAGAACTCCAAAAGAAGAAGATTCTCTCTGGTAACTTATTTGAGAGATTATTTGGATGGTAGGTAGAGAGCCACATCTGAATCACTAATTTTATCACCACAATTAATTTTTACTTAGATCTTTGAGTTGTTAGGTATCTCAATCATCTTTATTTCACTAATCTTAAAACCTTTTTTCTATCCGCTTAGTAAGGCTTTTAATATTGAGATTTTTTATCCTTCCTGAGTTGGCAAGAACAGTCCAATTATGGTTAATAAATAAATATTAGTTAAAAATTTACCTTGCTATACTAAATATTTATAGAGTTTCTCCCTTCTTACTTCGAAATTTTCCTATTAAGTCTTGAGATTAAATTCTCTTCATTGCATCATTCATAGACTTCATCTTGCTTTCTCTTTCTAGAAATGCAATGAAATTTAAAATTATTAAATATCCATTCTAAGTTTATTAAAATCTTATTACTAAACAGGGAGGATCTACTGGAGTTTAACCTTGAAAAGATTTGCGGAGAAGCATTGAAAAATTTGCTCCAAGTTCAAAGATTGATATCCATATTTATTAGAATTTCTCAATTAGAATACTCTTATTAATACTTAATTTAGTAATTTGATGCTCCTAATTTATTAAAATTTAATTAATTAGGAGGTCAAAATGAAATTCAAAACAGTATTAGGTGGTACAATAAAAATAATAAATTTTAAATCATCCCCTCCTATATTTACAAGAACAGCTTTAGGAGCTCCACTAAACATCACAAAACTTATTTAGGTGCTTATTATTGTAAAAAAAATGGATGAATTAGCATATAAATTATGACTAAAGAATCAAGATAATAAAAATTGTCTTTTACTCTATTATCAGTATATCTTTACAAGTCTTAGAGACGATGTTCTTACTTGAATTTACATGAAGAAAATATAAAACTTATATTGTTATTAAAAGTATTTGAAAAATGACCGGCAACCTACCTAGAAAAGCGGCATTACTTGGCATAAGCTAGCAAAAACTTTCATTTATAAATTAAAAAAAAAAGTTGAGACTTGCTATGCCATCAAATATGATCCTAGAATTAGTGTACATAATGTCTCCAACTTTGAAGAGCAGTTCAATTATTATATAAAGATCCAGAGTAAAAAGATTTATTGGGAAGCCCCAATAAAAATGGTTGAAGTGAAGGAAGAGAAAAAGAAAGAAAGGTAGAACATTTTTTGGAAATTTGTGAGAAAATAATTTCACTTATAAATCTGGTCTTACTAGTAATATTTTAGAGTAGCACTCAAAAAATTCCAAACTTTATCTTAAGCTGATAAGATTGATGGAAAATTGTTCTGCCAATAATGTAATAAATATTATTATTACTCAAGAGATCTAAAATTTTACCCTGAAAAGCATCAATGAGAGAAATTTGAAGTTTTATATCCTGAAACCGGTTAAATCTTCCTTTAAAAAAAAGAAAACCAAGAGACCCCTTAGTCACTAGAAACAAGTTAAGTGAGAATAAGATCATGAAAGAAGAGAGTAACCTCAATGCCTCTGAGAATTTAAAATCACTCTTATGAAGTAATGTTTCTAGTTACTAACATTCAAAACCCCAAAACCCTTAATGAGGTTTATAAGTGCTTTGATTTGTAGGGAATTTGTTAGGGGTTGGGGTTATTAATGAAATTTGAGACAAAAACAGCAAGCTTTTGGGGTCCTATTTATGATGAAGAGTAAATAGATTTAGTGCTTAAACTGCGATATGGATGTGATTTATATAGTGACATATGTCAAACCTGTACTTAATTATAAATCAATTGCACTACTCTTAAAGCGAAGTCCTTCAACTGTTCGCTCTCACTGCCTTATAGCAGTATAACTAAAGCAATAATAGCTGAAATCTAAGCCTTAGAGGAAGTCAAAGTTTCTATAGAAGCATATTGACTATCTTATTAATGAAATAACTTTGAAGTATTGGGCTCACTTCTCTCTCGACCAACGAGCTACTATGTTTCACCGCCAGTTCCCTGAGTTGAAGATCTCTGCATAGTCTATTGCAAACATTTATAAACGAAATGGTATATCTTACAAAGGTGTGAATCGTATCAAGAGAGTGATTGATTTCACTCTGCCATTTTACAACAATAACTTAAATTATATTTATAATTAAATGCAGAGAGCCTAATAGAAAAATATTAAGTTTATTCATGCTGACGAGGCTGTGTTTACCTTCAACACTTTCATCTAGAAGTCTTGGTATAAGAAGCATAGTAATATAGAAGTATATGACTAGAAAGTCAAGGTTTAAACAATGGCAATTCTTGGAGGAATTAGCGAGGATGCTGGTTTAGAAACTTATTTTATTCATCCTCGCTCTATTAAGTCAGAGCAGTATATCAAGTTCTTAGAACAGCTGAGAGAGAAGTACCCTGAATAAGTAATTATACTCTTTGTTGATAATCTTTCTGCTCATAAGACAAAAGAAACAAGGAAGAGTTATTAACAATTTAGAATAACTCCAGTTTTCAACGTACTTACAGTCCTTAGTTTAATGGAATTGAGTTCTACTGGGGTATATTAAAAGGTCATTACAAGAAACTGCTGCTCTACCACTTGATGCATGACTTACCCATCGATACAGTAGACTTTATTAAAAGCTCAGCGAAGAGAGTAGATAATTAATTAGCTTAAAAGTGTGTTAAAGAAGTGAGAGTGAATGTGTATATATAAGTTTTTTAGTTAACTTAATGAATATATAAGTCACATTTAAAATTCTTTGAAGGGAACTGTTTTTCTTTCTTTTCTTCCTCTTAAGGCTTGCTTGGGCCTAGGTTTCTTCTCTTGCTGCTAGCTCCAGCATCTATGTTCATTGACTCTGGAGGCTAAATATTTGAATAAAGTCTCTTGCTAACTTCATACTTTGTCTGCGATTTTCGCTCTCTGTGAAGCTTGCTCTATTCCTTCATCAAGAAGATGCCAGTTCCAGATTTTTCTAAAGAGTTAAACTACAAATCTTATTTGTAATATAAGGGTGCTTCTGCAGCTCTGATAGCCAGCTCTCACTAATCTTGATCCCTTGTTTGTCTTTATCTTCTGAAGAGATGCTGTACCTTTTCTAATGAGATTCTTGAATAATTTCTTTCAAGTAATCACCTATGATAGTTGCAAGTAAGCCAAAGAAATAGTTTCTTTCAGGTAGTTTATTTGAAAACTGCTTCTTAGTAGGCAGGTACTGCGAAACCTCTGGGTCATTCATAGCATCATCATATAAGTTAGTCACTGAGATTTCTGGATAGTTTGGAATCTCTGCAAACTTTACATCTTAAGTTTTCAATGCTTTCTTTTCTTCGCAGAGTATGGCTCTTAGAAATGAAATTTTAGTACCTTCCATCGTTGGCAGGAACAAACCAACTACATAATCAAGATTAGTTACTATAAGTTCATTACCTTGCTGCACCAGGTAGCGATGTAAATCCTCCTTGCTTCTAAATCTTTGAATCAATTCTTGTGCTTGCACTCTTTTCATTGCATCATTTATTCACTCCATCTTGTTTACAGATCTAAGAAATGATATTCAAAATTAAGTTTATTAATTTCAATTATATACCTCTATAAAACTTACTATTAAATATGGGCCTCCTATAGGAGGTCAACCTCTTAGCAGGATATGGAGAAGGTTTTGAGAACTGGTTTACAACTTAAGAGATTGATAACAATTTCTACTGTTATAGTTCCATATTTTTAAATTTAAATTGGTACGTACTTAATTAGTAGCAACCTAAATTTAATCATAAAATAAAAAAAATACCTCATAAATCGGTACGTACTATAATCATCTTATTATTGAAAGTTAAAATGGTTAATCTTTCAGCCATTTTTAGAGCTGGATCGTCTTCTAAAGATCATATGTCTTCTCTTTTACTCTAAGAATTTCCCTTAAAACTTGTAGGCTTGCAAAGCTCTCATATAAGCTCTCAGTTATAGAGGCAGTTTTATAATTTTAAATTCAAATTTAAATATGAGCGCTAACATTTTAAGAAAAACAACAGCACTTCCATAAAACTAAAAAAGACTTACCTTTGGCAGCAATAAAAAGTGTGATAGCTGTGAGATGAACTCTCATAAAGAACTAACAGAGCTATCACTTGAGGTCTCTATTATTAAAATAGAAATTAATAATAGAAAATTAATGGCAAACAAGTGTGTGGGAGACAGAGACGAGGAGAAAGGCAATAATTAAATTCCTATACAAACTGAAGAAGTTAAAGTCTATTTTTGTGAGCTATATGAGAGAGATTTTGCTCATAAATCAAGCTGGAACAGACATATGAAGGAGCATAGAGAAGCCAAGCCTACTGTATATTTAAAGCATGATAAAATAGATGGAAAGTATGACTGCTTTGAGTGCCATAAGAAATACTCTTATACAATAGACTTGAAGAAACCTCTTTTAAAAGCTCACAAAAAAGACATAGAAATTGAAAAGCATGAAATTGAGCTGAATCTTCTCAACAAAAGAAAAGCGAGAGAATCTTCGAAACTTGTAGAGCTTGAAGCTTGAACAAGATAGTGAATCAAAATATGTAAAGAAGGCACGCAACCAACTGACCTCTGAAATAACAAATATAATGATCAAAATTCAAAAAAGAAGATACCAGTTCTTGCTTAAATTGACCTCGACACTTCACTTTAAAGCTACCTTATATTAGAAGACTCCTTTGATAAGAAAGTTATCAATAATCATCAGGATGAATGCAAGGTGTATCCCTTTAACTATCTCTTAAGTGATGATAAATATTAAATAGAGTTTACAAATGAGTTTAAAGTACTCATTCAAGCAAAGTTCAAAGAGTGTAGTTACTTAATCAAGCTAGATGCTGTTCTCCTTGCCATGGATCATGTTGCTTTCAGACTCCCACTCTATGAAATGACCCTAAGAGATTTCATAACAGATTAAAGGAATCATAAGTAGCTAGGATAAATAGCAACTCTGACAGTATAAGGTATTAAAGAGCTTCACAAGTTTGGGTATGTTCACAGAGACTTGAAGCCAGAAAAAGATAATGATAAACTTTTCACCAGTAAGAGTAGCAATAATCGAGTTCAACAGCCTTAAGAGTGAAGGTATCAAGACTTGGAACTGTAATGGGAACACAAGGGTACAATCCAGAAAGTGAAGAATGGAGAGATGGAGACTTACAGTGGGATGTGTGGGCTTTAGCAGAAATAATAATAATAAAGTGCGATATGCCTCGCAACGATTACTACTCTACAAGGTGTTAGAAGGATGCTAAACAAAGAATAAAGCAACTTATTGACAGAACAAGAGTATCTCAATCAATGAAACAAATGGCAGAGTCAATAATAATAAAATCAAACTAAAGATAAGACATATCAATAGAGCATATAGAGTTGTGGTTAAGTAAGATAAACTTCAGACCTCTACCACATGATCCTAAAGGACATTTTGAGTTATTAAATTAAATACATTTACTATAAATTTATCATTAAAACCTATTAATAACCCCAACCCCTAACAAATTCCCTACAAATCAAAGCACTTATAAACCTCATTAAGGGGTTTTGGGGTTTTGATTGTCTATTGCCAAGATAAACTTTACTGAAAAATTGTATATGACAACATGATAAACCTTTTACTCAACAAAATTCAACTTAAAGACCTAGAGGTATAGCTTGAGAGTAAATAATATTAACGGTTGGATGGTAAGATGATTTATTAATCATTTTAAAAATACTTTTTATATAAAATAAGTTTAATTAATAGAAAATATCTTATAAAAATTTTAATATTATAATGCAAAATTGATACTCTAGAAAAATCAAAAATTAATTTTTATTGTAAAATTGAGTATTTTTACCCTAAATTGATCTAAGTCATTAATAAAAAATTAAAACAATAGTCTTGGTTCTGATCTGCCCCCCCCCCAAATCTTTATTAAAATACTGAAGGTTTTAGGAGTTTATATTGCCGAAGAAAACCCTAAGCTATGTGTTTCTGAGATTAACGGTAATAGCAAAATCTTGCACAAGAATTAAATTCCAAAACCTACTAAATTAAATATGTGTTTTATTTGTTTGGAATTAGAGATTTTATAGTCATAGTTTTAAAAGATCATTTCTTAATAGTTTTGTAGATAATAAAGAATTTATTTAACTCTAAAAGTTTTTGTGAATTTAGTAATTTGTTTGAATTTAATTTTGAAATTTAAGTTATGAAATTATAACTTAATATTTACTAATAGAAAAATATTTTGTTTATTTTTTAAATTAATCTATAGAGTAAAAACCCCAAAATCCCTTAATGAGATTTATAAATGTTTTTATTTAAGGTATAGCTCGAATCTTATTGAGGTAATAGACAAGAAAAAGAAGGTATTCAATTTTATAAGTTTAATTAATAATATAAATTTTATTTGTTAACTTTTGTTAACTACAGTATTCCTAAATGTTTTATATATTTTATGCCAGAAACCTTGTTAAACTGTTTAAAATAAGCTAATAAAACATTTAAATCACTCTTTATTATATCATAATATAAAATTAAATAATTACCTTATTTTTAAGATTTTTATTTTGCTTAATGTCAAAATTAATTAAAATAAATGATTAATTTTGTTAATCAAAAATAATTGTATCGTTATGTAAAAGTTGAATAAAATAAAAAAACTGTTATCGAATTAACGTTTCCTTTTTAAAATTCTCTCTATAAATTTTAAAAAATAGGGTATGATAAAAACACTTTTTCAATAAAAATTTTTACTTTAAAATTTAGAATAAAAAAGAGGATTCTTAACTCAAGGGAATCCTAATTTTTAACATTACCAATATTATTCCAAAAAATTAAATGAATAAAAACCTTTTAGGGATTTTAGTAAAAACTATGTTTTCTATATCATTTTCAATTTGTTAAGCTTGCTATCACTTATCTCAATATTTATTGAAATCGATAAATTCTACTTTTAAGAGACAGATGTTCAACAAAACATTATTATGCTTTAAATCTTTATGAGCATACCCAAATGCATGCTACTGTTCTATATCATAAATCATATTTGAAAGAACATCATTAAAATCATTAAGGTACCTATTTTAATAGACAAAATATTGTAGAGTCATTCAGATTTATTTAGCGTAAATACATTAAGCCAAATATTATAATACCACAATATAACTTATAAAATTTCTTGAAATAAGTACAATTTAATATAATTTCCAAAAATTATAGTTTTATTCACACTATAATACATTCAAAATTAATTAAATAAATTAATAAAAACACTCTCTCAAAATTAAATTATTTTTGAAATATGCGCCTTATGAATATATTTATGTAAATGAAATGACATCAATAATTAATTTAAATTTATTATTAGATAAAATTATAATTGAAAATCAAATAAATTATTCAGATAAGATTTATAAAACAGCAACATGGTTATAAGATTATGCTTTTTGTGAAATATTAATAGAGCTCACTTAAATTACTAGTCTTTAAACTATAAACCTTTTTATAAACACAATTTAAGCCCTTATTGAAAGTGCGTAAATTTGGAATATTTATTTTTTGTCAAAAACTCAATGAAGTACTGAAGGGATTTAGGATTTATAATGCCATCAAAGTCTCAAATAATATATACTAAATACAATGAAAATAACAAATATTAAATAAGTTTAATTATTTAATATATTTACAATTATTATTATTGAAGTATAATAGAATTTTTATATTTCAAAATAAAAATATAAAAAAAATATATATTTAATATACTATTAAGATTTATTAAAGACTATTTTAAAGTTATAATTAAATAATGAAAATTAAAATGAAAATATAAACAGCTATTTTTCAGTTAGCTTTCATTTAACTTCAGTGGATTGTTAGTATAGTCTATAAAATTCATTTGAAATAGAAGATATTCCCAGGCAATAATTAATAAATATATATAATTCAGCAAATCAATAAGCTCTTCATCATAATTAGTGCTAGTTGCTTATAATAATAGAATAGCATTTAATTATTACCATGCTCTTTATTAATTTCCTTAAAAATCAAAACATTCATAAACCTCATTAAGGCGTTTTGGATTTATTTTTTGTAAACCCCCACCTCTAAATATTTAATACTCAATTTATAGGTAATGAAAAATTATCTAAATTTAACAAAGGGTAAGCTTTTATCATTTATAAATCATTTATTAAAAATAATATTGTAAGAAATAAGTCATTAAAGAAATCTAATCGAATATTAAAATTAACTTAATTAAGCCTCAATTAATTAAAGACTATTACTCAAATTCCAGAGCATGAAAATAAACCTGCAATAATAATTCTATGTATTTTTGAGAAAATTTTTTTCTAATACTTCAAATATGTCTAATAAGGTACACTTTAACTGCAATTATTTTTATTTATTAAATTAATTTCCCAATTATGAATGTAATCCCACAATTTATTTTTTAAATATAAGATTATGTTCAAACATATTTAAATTTTTTAAAAAAATAAAATTATTTAAAAAATGAGTTAAAATCTATTTTTTCATAAATATAGCAACTAATATTAATTTAAATTAGACTGAAAAGATGAAATACTAAAAATATTAACTTATCTAGTGTGGTATTATCAATTCTTGATTTTAAAATGGACAAGCTAATTATTATTCCAATTTAGTTATCTCTAACAGATTTGCTAAAATTTTTTCAATCATTATACTAAATTAATATAAAATAATTCATAAATAAAATAAATTTGTTTATATTTTCAATTTGTGTTTATTATAATAATAAATATTTACAAACATTTTTTGTAAAAAAAGTACAGGGGGGGGACATTTCCTGTCAATGTTTATGATAAAAAAAAATTTTTAGGGAAGTTAGTTTCCTGTCAAGAAAATTATTATTTTTTTTATTTTTTTTATCGAATAATTATTTTTGACCACCTTCTTTGATTTTCACATATTTTTAATTCAACAATTTAACCTATCAATCATAAAGTATTACAAGATCTACTTCATGTTGAACAATATTTTCATTAATATTCATCTTATTTTACATAAGTTTTTCAAAAAATTTAGTAAGAATAATAATAAAAACATGGTTCTATAACTCAAATAATGATATTAGAAAATAATTCCAATTTATCAATTTAATTCTTAAAAAATGTTTAAATTATCCTTTAGCCATTTTATGAGTAAAAATTATTAATTAAAATATTTTATATTTAACTAATAAAAATTATATATATAAAAAATTTATTTGACAGGAAACTTCCCCCCCCCCAAAAGTGCTTTCAAATCATTTATTCAAATGTAATTAATTTAAGAATTACAGCAATATCATAAATTTATAAGAAAAATTCAAAAAATCCTTCTTTTCTATTATAAATCTTAAAGTAATATAGCAAATTTTTTAAAAGTTTCTAAAAATTTAAATTTCAGAGATATTTTTATTTTTTATTTTCTGTGTAAATTACTTCTTTTACCCTCAAATCTTAATTAATTTATAAGTGAAATGAATAAAGAGGTAATTTTCACAAAACACTATATTTAGTATGTTATTTCAAATTTTAAATTTATTATTAAAATATCTTAAATTATTAAAAAAAATTAAATTAAATTAAACTTAATTCAAATGAGCTTGATCTTACTTTCCGGGACTCACTTTAATATATGAATATATTAATATGCATAAATAAAATATCAACGAATTAAGATAAAATTATTAATTAATTTAATTGAAGTGTTATAAAGCGAATTAAGTTGTTTAAGAGTAAGTCTTCATAATCAATAAAAAATTTGTTCATTAAATATATAGCAAAAGTACAGTACTACTGTCTTAAATAGCTCATAATCAGTTCATCTTCCATCATCAAAGTCTTCATAAATTGTCATGCATTTCTTGAGATCGGTGCTCGTTCACATCGTTGTCTTCGTAGCATCATAAAAATCAAGTTTTAGGTTCAGCATCTATAATCTCAGTCACATATTGATTTAAGACTGCTGTTTTCACGATCAGTTGATAGAGCTGTCCTCCATTTTATTAGTCAAGATTTTAATAAATCAGTAATTTAACAAATTAAATGAGGCTAGGTCTTAATTAATAAGTATTAATTTAAAATTAATTAAGATATCATGAACTAAAACTCTTAATAGATTAAAACTGCTAGTTGAAACTTTAATCATTTATCATTAATACTTATTAATTAAGACCTAGCCTCATTTAATTTGTTAAATTACTGATTTATTAAAATCTTGACTAATAAAATGGAGGACAGCTCTATCAACTGATCGTGAAAACAGCAGTCTTAAATCGAGATGCGACTGAGATTATAGATGCTGAATCTAAAACTTGACTTTTTGTGATGCTACGAAGACAACGATGTGAACGAGCACCGATCTCAAGAAATGCATGACAATTTATGAAGACTTTGATGATGGAAGATGAACTGATTATGAGCTATTTAAGACAGTAGTACTGTACTTTTGCTATATATTTAATGAACAAATTTTTTATTGATTATGAAGACTTACTCTTAAACAACTTAATTCGCTTTATAGAAAGAATAATATTTGTTTTGTAAAAGTAAAGCAAAAAATTGTATCGATAATACCAATTTATTTGACTGTTTAAAGTTTAATTAGTTTTATTTATTGATATTTTTATTAATTCAATTTAAATTTTAATGTAAATATTTTTATTTTACAGTTTAATAAATTTAATGGACAATCTATTTAATTAAGTCTATCATAAACTCAGCTAATATTTAAAATGTATCTGAAAGCATAATTTAAGTCAGATTAATGCGAAAATGAAAAACTTAAATTTAAATCCCAACTTGATATAAAATTATACACTTAAATGTATTATCAGATATTAAAAAGACTTAAGTGTAGGTTAAGGGTAAAAATTAATAAATATATTAGCAAAAATTATATATCTTGCATTCTTTTAAAAGAGTGCTGTAATTTTGTTGCTTGGATGACAAGATTAATAGGATATAAAAATTATTAGAAGATAAAGTTTTATTATATTAATAACTCTTATTCATTAGACTTTTTATTCAAAACTAACCGTAAAATCCTACTAATCAAATCTATTATTTAATAATTAAGGGATTATGGAGTTTATATTTAGATTTTGTCGTTATGCTTTGTTAGCTTTAAATCTCTAACATAATGACAAAGAATTTATTATTACTTGTGCATCTGGTCTATTTTATCTTTTTATTAGGCAAATAGTTTATCAATCCTCCACGGTTAAATACTATTAGAAATAAATTTGTGCTGGGAGATTCTTGAATAAGCTAACTCAAGAATCACCTTTATTATAAATATTATATCATCAATATGATCATAAAGAGTCATGCTATGAGGTCAGTCTATTATCCTTAAATGTATTTGCTTAATTTTAACATCATTTTAATTAATTTTACCTATTAAAATTAAAATGAATCTTCTTTTATTTGCCAAAATTTAAATCATAAATTAGGAAAATTTCCTAATTAAATTTCTGTGTTAATATCAGCTAGTTTACAATTTAACAAAGTTTGCTACATATTTGATTTCTAAATTTTGTAAATTTAAAAATTAAGGTGTCTAATCATTGAAATAAAAATGCAAAATAAGATTTTCATTCATTCCATATCTAGAATTGTAAATAAAATAAAATAAATTAATGCCTATGCAATATTAGATGATATAGATAAAAACCTATTTATTTACTAGAAAATATTATTAAATTTACCATATTAATAATAATATTCACTGCCATCTGGTCCTTTTCTGCAACCTCGGGTCCAATCTTCATCACAGAGGTAATTTTAAACAAATAATTAATGTTTTAAAATTATAGAATTATTTAACAATTATTATGAAAATAAAAAAAAATGACAGCATAAATTTTAAAATCTTAAGTAAACTAAGAATTTTAATGTCCAATAATAAATTAGTACGATTTAATCATCAAAATAAAATTCACTAATTTTATGATAATTTAAAAGCATAGAAAATTGTTAGTTTATCAAGAATTTTTAAATTCTTAATATTAATTGAAAATCTCATTGTGAATTAACAATTTTCAATTATTTTAAATTTTGGTTTGACTATTATAATGATTACAAATATTCATCATTTAAAGCAAATAGATGAAATAAAATTGAAAATAAAATCATTGAGAAAATGCAAAATTAATAGTTGTAATACAATCATTATTTTGTATTTAAGCATTTTATTTTTACTACAAATATTTCAAATATTTAATAACAAACATCAATTTATTATATAATATTTGCATGAATTTATATACATTTTTTAAAGTAAGTGACGGTGCCTAATAAATATTAAAATATTTTATTGTGATTTATTATTAAAACAGTTATAGTTTTTATTAATATTTTAAATTTCGAAATTTTACAATGACAAAAGTTAATTTTATTAAAATTTTACTTAATTTCACTAAAAATTTATTTGTCAATATGATATTATTAAATAACTTTAAGGAAATATTGGGAGCTCTGTTTGAAATATATATTTTTTAAATATATAATGTATGAAAAAAAATGCACAACAATTCTATTAATAACTAAATTAATTGATTCTTTAAAAATAAAATTAATTTTAATATCACAAATTTTCAAAACTCAAGAATGAATATAACAACTACATTTTTTAACTATAATTTATAAACTTATCATCTTTAGTACAATATTTCAAATGAATATATAAGAAAGGTTTCTATTTTATAATCATCATTTCTATAAAAATTGAATTATATGTGGATTATTAGATCTTCCAAAGAGGTCTAGGTATTCTGTATCATTATTTGAATTTTAAAATCTTATTAATAGCAATTTAATTATTTTTCACATAAACCCCAAAACCCCATAAGATGGATGAATATTTTTTATAATTACGCTTTAAGACTTACTATATGAAAGGGCTAAATATTTATGGCATTATGTTTTGACATTTAGTTTAGACTTTCTGTATAAGTTAGGATTTTGATGAATCGTGTATAATAAAAAATTACGACTAACTAAAGCCAATAATTAATTAAACTTTTATAGGAAAGCATTTCCATGAATGTATCCAAAATATTCTTAAATTTTAGTATCATCATTTTAAATATCTCATTAATAATTAAATTTTTATTAATTTATATTAGTCAATATTTAAAATATAAAATAATTTTAGCAAAGTAGTGGATTGCTAAAAATCCATTCTATAAAAAAAAGAAAAGAAAAGGAATTTTCAAAAATTAATCAATAATTTATTTTAAAAAAATTAAATCAAAGAAAAGAAAATAATAATTAAAAATATCCAGCTTATTTCAAGATAAATATTAAGAAAATTCATAATTTCAATTTATCAATCATATTGTTTACAATGATACATATAATATAAAATTAAAAATTAAAAATTAATAATTATTTAAAATTAAGAGGAATAAATATATGCCTACCGGGGACTCTAAATCACAGATGGGTTCTCAAGATCATCCACAGTCTGATGCACTCAATGTTCCAAAAGTCACGGTGACAGATGTTGCATCAACTGATCTGATAAATAGAAATTATTAAAATCTTATTCTATTTTTAAAAATAAATTATTGATAAAATGATAAAAAAAGGAAAATTAAAAAAATTTTATAAACCAATTCTAAACATGATCAATAGGAGATAACTTCCAATAATATTTATAAATTATCAGTATTAAATATGAAAAGATTTTAATAATCAACTTTTTACAAAAAAATTATACTCCTTCTTCTTCGTGTTTTAGCTTATATGAATCCAAATTTCGTACAAAAATCTTATACTATAATGAATTGCATATAAACTACTATCATTTAGTCTGTGAAGCATTCATATTATATTTGTATATCCAAGCTGAAAATACTAAACTAAGAGAAGAGGATTTTAGTAGAAGAAATAGCTTAGATTGTATTTGATAATTGTCAATACACTTTATATTGAGATAATGAATAAATATATATATAAAATTAATTAAAGGAGTACAATTTGCTTACTTTATAAATTAAAAATAAAATGAAAGATTTTCGTATTTC
Source organism: Oxytricha trifallax (assembly GCA_000711775.1). Lineage (NCBI taxonomy): Eukaryota > Ciliophora > Spirotrichea > Sporadotrichida > Oxytrichidae > Oxytricha > Oxytricha trifallax. The sequence continues at coordinate 47,476 of ARYC01017298.1, forward strand.
TCTAAATATTCTCACTAATGGTATTCAAAAACCCTGCAAGGAAACTCGTCCACAAATCACTAAGAAAAGCATTAATTAATTCAATATTAAAATCTAAATCAAGTAATTATTAATAATTCACGTTTTTAGAGGCAGCTAAGATTACTTGTAATGGATTGACTTATTTGTATTTCTCAAATTTCCTATTTTTATCTATTTTAATCAATATTATGTAAAATTAAGAGGAATAAATTTATGCTACCGGAGACTCTCAATCACAGATGGGTTCTCAAGAACATTCTCATTTTCATCTTAAATACAGATGTTGCATCAACAGAACTTATAAAATATTAAATTAAAATTTTTTGTAAATATTAATAACTAATTATTTTCCATGCTTAAGTTTAAAAATTCCCAAAAATCAAAATTAATAAATGCTTGATATAATTTTTAATAAATAACTAAGGTTCTATTGGAATTAATATAAATATTAGGCCATATTATAAAATGAAAAAATTAATAATTTTAATTTTTGTGGATATTTGATAACATAATTTTATATTTTTTTAAAAAAGAATTTGATGTTAGGCTTATATTAATGCAAGAATTTAAACAAAAACATCTATCTTAAATTAATTGAATAATTAATTGTTAGAAATAGACAATTTAAATTTACTTTATTCGGGTTTTATAGGGTTTATGAATTAAATATCACTAATTTAAGTTAGGTGTATTTAACAAGCAAGACTTTCATTTTTTCCCTATAAACATAAGTTTAAAGTTATGTGGAATACTCGGAATTTTAGCTTTCTTAGATAATATTTGAAGTTTAATTATTGATTCAATATCCTTGGATTAAATTATGATAATTATTAAGCAAGTTATCCCATTATTAATCTACAAAGTTAGGCTCACTTTTAGTTAAAGTTATAATTTCTGAGTGTCTAGATATTTGATTTAATAAAAATTCCCAAAAACCCTTATTGAGTGGTCTATTAGGGTTATGAAGCATCTTTTTCAAGTTGATAAAAACATAAAAAAAATCTTTGTGAACCTAATTGCTTGTACACCTTGCTTGAAAAAAAGATTGCTTATTATATTATATGAATTTTTAAAATGAAATGGCCAATTTTTAAACTCCATTTATCAATTAAGTTACGAGGATTTAGTTAAAAATATTAGATTAAAATCAATTATTTTTTAAAAAAGAAAAGTTATTTCTTGGAAAGAAAATTTTGGAAACATATAAAGTTTAATAACCATATATTGAAAAAACTTTTAATAATATATAATTTTAAAGGCATATATTATTTTTTATCAAATTATTTTAAAAAACATTGTCAAAATTATAATTATATTTAAATAATTCATGGGATTTTAAATAAAATTTGGATTTTTATTCAATATATAAAATGTATTTGATGCAATATTATAAATAACTATATCATAAATGATGATAAAGATTTTAAAAATTAATAATTTGCATTTTTTATAAATGGGGCAATTTACTTCCAAATATGGCAGGAAACTTCCCACATTGGGTGCATATAAAATTGTGGAGCAGGATTTTCCCAACACCACTATCTCAGGGTTAAACTAAATTTAACATAACAAAGAATCTGAAAAGCTCATATACAATATTAACTACCTATTAATTAATTTTTCTGATGCATATTTTAAGATTTAGATTTTTCAATATCAAAACATTTAAATTTATTCCTTTTATCTATATAAAATAACATCAAGTTTAGTAAAATTTGTATTAAAATCATAAAAAAAATTTCATTTGTATTAAAATTGATCAAATCATAATGGCATAAATCTTTTGAAAGAATGAGAAAAGATTATTCTAAATAAGTTAATTAAAACAATTCATTTTTATTATTTTGTAGGTTTAAATGTATATACTTATTCAAATGTTTTTTAATATAGTATTTATTATAATTATTTTAACAGTGCAAGTGCAGAATTAAACGCAAATTTAATTTAATTTAAACTTTAGAGGAATTAATAAAATATAAATTATTAAATTAGTTCTATTGAAATATTAATTCAATATAATCAATAAGCATTTTTCTTAAAAATCTTTATTATATAAATACTTACTTACTAAAGGATTATTATTTTACAAGATTTGCTTATTTTCTATTAGTGCTAAATGTAATTTTTTCATTAAAATTTTATCATATTTTATTTCAAATTTCATTCATTAATTCAAAGAAATTCTACCTTATAATTTGTTTAAATAATAAAATTTTTTTAATAAGCGTTTAACTTTAATTATAATTATTTAGGCTTACGACCTTTGAGTTTATTTATGGGAAAAATATTAAGTATTTTATAAGAACTAATTTCAAAAGATATTAAAAAATAATAAAAATATGAAGCGATAATTTATTAACTCTTTGCAATTAATTTTGACAGATTATGAATGATTATTCAAATTAAAATCATTAGTTGACGCTTAAAATTATTTGATTAAACAACTTACCCATTAAAATTGAAACTAAATCAGTTTTTAATTATTAAAATCGGATAAATTTCTTAAATTTTGTATTTAATATTAAATTCTTTGCTTGAAAATATTTCAATTTATGAATTAACTTGAAAATATATATATATAAACCCCAATACGTATGTACACATAGAATTTGTAAGTTGATAAAAAGTTTTAAGTATATCGATAAATAAGGAAATTTAAAAGGACAGAATTTAACTTAATTTGAGGGAGCCGATCTCGAGAATGCAAAAAGAAGGGCTGGCACTATCACGGCTCTTACAAAGTATGAATATGATTAGATTAATATGATTAGATTGGTGTGATTTTTAATTTTAAGTTCAGAGCAGTTTGAAATCCAGTAGGTTGTCGGGGCCGTTCTCGAGATTTTTCAACATTGGTATACTATTATACCGGTCTGACCCCTATAATCCAGTGCTTTGGCTTAAGCCAAAAAGCATTTTTGAGGGTCAAAACTGAAGACCCAAATTTTCGATTTCGGGTGCCATTAACTTCTAGATATTCTCGTCTTCACATTTCTACTGGCCATTATTCAGTTATGGACGGGGAAAGGTTTGAATTTCGAAAGTTGCCGCGGATTTCGACATTTTTCAAAAAGCCAATTTTGGGTTTTGCCCATCTTGAAAATTCCTAAAATATATCACAGCTCTTCAACCACCCACCTCCAGGCAACTCTAAGCTACTCGTTTAATGAGTTATAGTGAATAATCATTATTTGTCTTGGTTTGGCAGTGAGTCAGCCATAAATCCGGAGGATATAAGCAAAAGAGTGTTTTTTTCATATAGTTAAGGATCAATAATCCAGTCGAAATTTTAATAATCCAGTGGTTTAATAGTAAAATACAGTCGAATTAATCATTAAAATTAAGCATAAATCAGATGAATCCAGCCACTGGATTTTAGAAAACCTCTGAAATCAGCCTTCAATAACTTTTGAATGCGAGTGCTGGTAAGCTTAAATCTTCGATATTATCTTCTATTTAGAAGGTATTAATGATTTGCAAGTGCCGCAGGAGGCACCTGATTAGTCAAACTCAGATTGGATTTTTGAAAATCATCAAGCCAATGGAAATTTTGAAGAAAATTTTAAAGCCAAGGGCATTAAGTGTGAGTATTAAAATGCGCAAGACAGCGATAAAATCAACCGCGCTAAAGAATTTCTGCAATAAAATAACTATAACTTGAAAATGCTGCTGTAGCAGGCGGATTTTGCAGCATATAATAAAACTTTTGATTTTAAGTAGTATGTGAGAAAGTATATAAATAACAAAAAGCCAAAGAAGATCAAGCACAGCCATAAGAGTAAATCCGTGGTATCATAGCCTCTAGATGTTACTGCTGCTATCGAAGAGCTTAAGGAGAGTGAATAAGCTACGAATCTCAGCTTTGCAAGTGATTAAAATCAAAATAAAGAACCCTTACCTCAACTCTTTATTAACTATGGCTCGATCATTGGCCATGAGATTCTCATAAAGCACTTCGAAAGTTTCAAGAATTCTTAATATTATTAAAGGTCTTGCATTTTGCAAGAAATAGTTACTCGAAACACCCATTCACTTTTCTCCTTCCTAAGCAATTTTGAGAACGTTAGTGACCATAAACTAAGCGAGAACTTGCTCTCATTGCTCGTGGATTTGATTTAAAGCAATAATAATTTAGATGAAGACTCAAAGCCACGTATCTTTTTAGCTGTTCTTGGTTATTATATGGGAGAAAGAGTATAAATCGAAGATGAATTAATACAAGAATCAATCTTATTATTAATACGCTCACCTAATACGAGACAAGCTCCGGGTTTAGCGAACTTTGTATTCTTTAATTCAGTTGCAGCATTCACTAAACAGCTTGCACCAGTGCAGAAATTGGATTCTACTCTCCCTATATTATACAATTAATGGGTTAAACTTGGTAATTATTCGCAGTCGACTCTCAAGTTTAAAAGCTAATACCTACTTCATTCTTTATCTTGAATGTGCCTTTCATGACTCTACTCAAGCAAGACTGTGGCTTGCACTTAATAAGAGACATACCTGTAGAATACACAGAGTACTTCGTAAGAATTTGTGCTCTCTCTTGCTCTCCTACAGTTGAAGCTCTCAAAGATTATATATCAATTACTAGGGCTACTTTCTTACAGAAGTAAGAGGTTATTGATTCAAACACTATGGTTTACTTTATGAAAGGCCTTGCATAAAGGCTGCAGAGCAGAGACGAGCAGTGGGTAGGCAAAGTAGAGCAGTTCAAGAAGCTTCAGCAGCAAATCATAGAAGCTTAAATTGAAAAGAATGTGAGTGTGAGCAACAGCATTATTGAAAATTGCCTTAATGGCGACTGCTCTGAAATTCAAAGAATTTTACACTTACCCAAAAATATGGAAGCTTTCTCTGATAAAACAATTGTAGACTTACTTCAACTCTTTGAGAACTCTAATACCTCGCACATGTTAGCTCGTGCTTTCAATTCAAAGCCACAGAATGAAAAGTTAAGTGTGAGTAGTGACTTAGAAAAGCTGCAGCAAAATCTTGGCTTTAAGTTATATAGTTCTCAAATTTTTTGCATTAACTATATTTGCGAAAACTTGCACGCAAACCATTTAATACATTTTGGTATTGGTAATGGCAAGACCTTGATCTGCGTTGCGTTAGCCATTCTTATAGCTCTTAAAACGAAGCTATCCGTAATCATAGTTGGCAAGAATGAGCACTTAGTGCAGAGAGATTATCAAAAATTTCAAAAAGTTATTAGTGCAATGGAACTTGATTCAAACCATAATTTCTTTGCAAAAAGTACAGGCATTTATTTTTCACTCAACCACAACTCAAGAAATGAATGAAGGCTGCTAAATTCATGAGTGTGTGGCACGATAGCATCGTGCTTGTTGATGAATACGACTGGATTCTCTTCGATGGCTCTGCTGACAACATTATAAACCAGCTAAATTTTTACAAGCAGGCAAGAAGTATTATTGGATTTTCAGGAAGCCATCTTTCTCAAGGTGAAGAAAATTGTCTTAGTTTAGCTTTGCATAGCACACCTGTAGTATTCCCTACCCTTGATAAACTGCAAGGAGATAAGAAAACTTAGTTAGCAGACTTGCTGATAAGTTCAAACCAAGGAGATTACTTACAGAGAATCAAGGAAATCATAAAGGATTAAGTAGCTGTTTCACCAGTTTTAATAGTGGCTTCAACAAATTACAGTGCTATTGAAATAGGTTTAAAGAAATCCGATTTTGATTTCATTAGTTTCAGCCACTCCTAAGCGATTGCAATTGAATCTGTGCTTGAAGGCAGGTATTTAATGAGAAATGCAAGCAAAAACTACGGGGTTTACTTGCTCAACGAGCCACAGGGGAGAGGAACAGATATCTAAACTAATGATGAAATCGATTAAAATTGTGGTTCATATTTAATCATTGCTGATGTTTTCTCACAAAGATCTGAAGAATAAATCATTGGTAGAATTGGGAGACTTAACACTAAAGGCAGGTGGCAGCGAGTATTATATAAGCAAGCTTCTAATGATAGTGCAGAGCAGCTGCTTATAGTTGAAAAGAAAGAGATAGAGCCTATACTTGCTCACAAGCACAATTAAGTATAATCAATTTTATAAAATCGATTAGAAGCAATGGAAAATTTTCTTGAATAAAACCAGGTGCCTTAAGAATAAATTTCTGCAGAGCTTTCAAACGAATAGGAGCAAGATAATATTGTAAGAGAAATCGTTCAACATATTGTATCTCTCACTGAGAAAGCTTACAGTGAAGCAAGCAACCCAGCAGCAGTAGTGAAGCAAGATAATCTTGAAGAAGAAAAGGAGCCTTAATAAATTGAAGAATAAGGTGAATAAAGTAAGTTGGGTTTTTATTAACCTTCTCTCATAGAGCTTATTGAATAGAAGATGAGTTAAAACCCTGTGCTTCAAGATAAACCATTCGAGCAGGTATAGCAATTGGTGCACAGGAGTTTAAAGCGGTAGCAGCATGAAATTACTAAGGCTCAAAGCAGAGAGAGATCCAAAAGCAAAAGCAGTTCTGCAAGTTCAAAGAGAAGATTATTGAAAGGTTAACAGAAGCTTGAATTAATCAAAGAATAAAATAAGACTTGAGAGTTGGTTACTCGTCGCAGTGCTAGAGATAAAACATTCACTTGCACTTATACAGAGCTGCCAGAGAGTGAAGAGACAATGAAAAGATGGCTGAAGGCAGCCTCGAGTGAGAGAAGGCACTTTAAAAGCGACATAAACCATAGAAATTCAGAGAGAAAACCAAGATTAAGAATATGAGATTTATCTTAATTTTTTAAAGAAATTCACCATATTCATGTTTTTTCTATTAATAGCATATAGAGAATCGTGGAGGAATAGAAGCAGCAGCACTCATTGACTCATGTTTGGAGATTGATTTTGCATATTCTACAGGTTACCATCTTGCATAAACTGCTCTTTCATCTTGCGTAAGTCAAGCAACTCACTTTCCATATTATCATGTTATTGCTTCAACTTTTTAGTTTACTGCAAGAATTCTTGCTTATCTTATTTCAAAGCATCTTCATAATCCTTTACCTCCTCTAACTATTCACGGGTTCTCTTTCTTTTAGATGAATCCTTAACGAGATTCACAGCCTTACCTCGCTCAGCTACACAAGAAATTAAGAGAGAGTAAACTTACTGCTAAAGTTAAGGCATCTGCTGAGAGCGTCCACGAACTCGGGTCTCATTTCTATAACGAGATCTCTATTTTACTCTGAGCTTTTCTCTTCGTTAGAGCATTGCATCATGAATCATCTGGGAGACACCGTCGGTGTCTAGGGTGAAGAGCAAGTCGCAGATCCATTATCTGTCAAGGTGGACCCAATCTCGTTCTTCAGGCAAGTATTGCAGCAGTCTTGAAGACCCTCTTGCATAATCGAGAAAGTCTTGAACTGTAAGTCCATCGATTTGAGGCACTGCTGACACTTTAACTGCGTCTCTTCTTACGTACTATATTAACAGTTACAGGGTTAAGCTAGGGGTTACGTCTTTCTCTGCTCTTATGATTTACTTAAGGAAATAAATGTTGGTGGAGTCCGCTTTTGGTAAGAAAGCGTGGCAGTCTTGGGCAAGAAAGTTGTATAGCTCTTTCTTACTTTTGCACTTCTGGGCGAGTTCTGAAACATTGATACCAGTAAGTTACTATTGGTTCATTAAACTTTAAAATTAAGGTGCCTTAAACCATTTTATATAGGCCAATTTTGATTCAGGAAGACACTACCGTTACTAAAATCAGAGAGTGCTTTTCATAATAATGAAATCGTACCAGCACGATCCAATTTCCGCTAGCGGAATTCCTACCAGCACCAACACAATTCATTATTAGTAAGTAAAGATTTTCAATTCAACATTGAATTAAGGATTCAAATTTTGATATTCAGATAATTTATAACAAGAATCATATTCTATTTTTATGAAAAATTAATCCAAAATTATTTCATTACATATATTTATATTCATTACATGTTAATTTAATGCTTTAAAGCTTTTGTAAGTAGTTTGATTATAATTACGATATCATGGATATTTAGTAACCTGGCCACTTTGAATTAAAGCATCTATAATATATTTGAGGGTTCTATTCAATATTATGCTATTTTATTTCAATATTACAGTTTCATTTATAAATATGGTTAGTATAATAATCCAAAATTATTGAGAATTAGCTTATTCTTTAACAAGATAAATTATTCTTAATATAATTAAGAACTTTTATATGATAATGGTACGAAGACTGTATTAACTCTCTTATATTTAAAATCTTAGATTGATAGCTTATAATTAATAGAATTTAAGTTTAAATTAAGAAGGTAAAATATTGAAATATAAAATTCTCTTATGGTTTATAAATAAAAAATTGCAAAATCCATTTTTATAATTAATTACTTTTACAGCTCTTATAACTTGTGCACTCTTAATTTCTTTAGATAACTTTTATATTTGTTTAGCTAAGAACCTGGATTTTATAAGTTAAGCTAAATTTAATTGAGATTGCTGAAAATTTATGGTGCAATAGTTATTGAAAATTAATATAAAATGGAAAATTTTATCTACATATTTAAATTAAAAGTAGGTTCTACCATAAATTTAGAACTTTAATTTCTTACTTTAAATGAATATTACTTCCAAATTTTAAACAATATTAATGAACCTTAGATATATTAATACGTTTTATCAATAATTACAGTCATAAAATTCATAGATACTAAATAAATGACTCTATGAGCTAATAATATTTAATGAAAAAATATAAAATATGGATAAAATAATATATAAAATTTAAATTATAATAATGATAATTAATGTTTCTTTATATAATTTATTATTTATAATAAAAGAATTGGTTATTTTATTCAATATTTTTGAGGCCAACTTTATAAATTAAAGCTTACATTAAAGCTATTATAATGGTAAAATTTTAAATAACTTAAAGCCTTTTAAATTATTCTTTAATTAAGTATCCATAATGATAAACATAAACTTAATTAAATTATGTTTTTTATCATAATTTCCATTTTGAATATTTAAAATATAAAACTTATTTTCTAAGTTCCTAGTTTTACAAAATGTTAGCTTTCAAAAATATATATGAATATTCTTTAATTAAATCATGCTATTTATATATATATTATTAATTAAATTAATTTTGATCATAAATTTGTTGCTTGATATTTAAACTAAACGATTATTATATCAATTGAACTAATACCGAATATTTGTATACTAAATTATTAAATACAATAAAAAAAGCTAAATATCATAATATAAATTATACATTTATCATACATTTATAAATAATTATTCCTTACCTTAAAAGTATTTGAATATTCAATTTAGTTCTACTTAGAAATAATCTAATAAATATCTTAAGTTTAAATGGATTTATATAAGTAAAGTAAAATTATCTAAAAGTACTTTTTTTAAAACCTAATTTAAATTTATTTAAAATAAATTTATATATCTATAAATAAAAAAAATAAAATAGTAAAGTTCTAAACTTTTCAATAAAATTTATATATAAATTATCAATAACTTCGCAGCTAATATTTTAAACACAGTCATTTATATTTTTACTAAATTACAGTTTATTATACTTAAAAATTATAAATTATTGGATCTATATATAAATAAATTTTAGTTAACTTTAAAATAATTTTATCTTGATAAGTCTTAACTAGAACTTTATAGTTGTTGTTTGATTTTTATAGAAATTTATATCTTAGAATTTATATAAATTTAGAATTAATGCAAAAAAATAATGGATTCTATCACTATTACAGCTACTCACCATGCATCTTTGAATTTTCTTACAACATATAATAAATAAATTAAAATAAGCTACTTTTATATTTTACTAGTCAAATTAATACTATAGAGATAAATAAATAAATTATTTGTGAAAATAAAAGCTAAACTTGAGAAAAATAAAAAATCAAGCTGTTTATATTGCTCAAATAGAAATATATAATTCAAAAATTGATAAAACTGGCAAATTATTCAAAACTTAGACTAATTTCTTGGTTATACACTAAAAATATAAAATTTATAAACTTTAAAAGTTCGCTCTAACTTTTGGTAAATTTTGGAAACCATACTTAAAAAATAAAATAATAATAATAATAATTAATAATTTATAAAATTAAAATTTACTAAGATTCGATGTTTTGTGAGAATGATGTTAAGTGCCAGGAGGGCAACTTGTGTAGAGCTTGTATTTAAAAATACAGAAATGATCATTATTCGGGCTAAAAAACCTCAACTTCATTATAATAGATTAGCCAGAGTGAGTTAGTGGCTAGAGGTTTTGATGATGTAAATTAAAGCCAAGCAAATTAAAATCAACAACAAATTTAAGGTTAAAATCCTTAACAGCCTAGTCAACCAGTTTTAATTCTTAATCCACCTATTTTTCATTAACAGCCAGCAAATAATATAGTAAATGGAAATTAAGGCCAAAATTAAGGCTAAAATCAAAACAATTAAATTATTCAACAATAAATAGCACAGCCTAATTAAATTTAGCACTACATTAATTTTAAGTTGGATGTTTTTCCCAACCACAAGTTTTCAATAAGCAGAAATCCTAATATGGTCACCCACCTCTATTCGTTAAATCCAGAAAAATTATTCAAAAATGTTTTACATTACTCTTAAAGTCAAGTTAGAGGTCAGTTTTATAAAAATCAAACTTAATCAGAAGCAGCGCAGGAAAGTTTAAATTTACTCAAAAATATTTAGCCTCTTTGTATACAAAAACCAAATAAATTTCAGCAATTTTTTCACG
>ARYC01017299.1:0-29168 GCA_000711775.1 Oxytricha trifallax
AATATATAAACCCCAAAACGTATGTACACATAGAATTTGTAAGTTAATAAAAAGTTTTAAGTATATCGATAAATAAGGAAATTTAAAAGGACAGAATTTAACTTAATTTGAGGGAGCCGATATCGAGAATGCAAAAAGAAGGGTTGGCACTATCACGGCTCTTACAAAGTTTGAATATGATTAGATTAATATGATTAGATTAGTGTGATTTTAATTTTAAGTTCAGAGCAGTTTGAAATCCAGTAAGTTGTCGGGGCCGTTCTCGAGATTTTTCAACATTGGTATACTATTATACCGGTCTGACTCCTATAATCCAGTGCTTTGGCTAAAGCAAAAAAACATTTTTGAAGGTCAAAACTGAAGACCCAAATTTTGGATTTCGGGTACCATTAACTTCTAGATATTCTTGTCTTCAAATTTCTACTGGCCATTATTCAGTTATGGATGGGGAAAGGTTTGAATTTCGAAAGTTGCCGCGGATTTTGACATTTTTTCAAAAAGCCAATTTTGACTTTCGCCCATCTTGAAAATTCCTAAATTTATCACAGCTCTTTAACCACCCACCTCCAGGCTACTCTAAGTTACTTGTTTAATGAGTTATAGTGAATAATCATTATTTGTCTTGGTTTGGCAGTGAGCCAGCCATAAAACAGGAGGATATATGCAAAAGAGTGTTTTTTTCATATTAAGGATCAATAATCCAGTCGAAATTTTAATAATCCAGTGGTTTAATAGTAAAATACAGTCGAATTAATCATTAAAATTAAGCATAAATCAGATGAATCCAGCCACTGGATTTTAGAAAACCTCTGAAATCAGCCTTCAATAACTTTTGAATGCGAGTGCTGGTAAGCTTAAATCTTCGATATTATCTTCTATTTAGAAGGTATTAATGATTTGCAAGTGCCGCAGGAGGCACCTGTTAGTCAAACTCAGATTGGATTTTTGAAAATCATCAAGCCAATGGAAATTTTGAAGAAAATTTTAAAGCCAAGGGCATTAAGTGTGAGTATAAAAATGCGCAAGACAGCGCTAAAATCAACCGCGCTAAAGATATTCTGCAATAAAATAGCTATAACTTGAAAATGCTGCTGTAGCAGGCGGATTTTGCAGCTTATAATAAAACTTTTGATTTTAAGTAGTATGTGAGAAAGTATATAAATAACAAAAAGCCAAAGAAGATCAAGCACAGCCATAAGAGTAAATCCGTGGTATCATAGACTCTAGATGTAACTGCTGCTATCGAAGAGCTTAAGGAGAGTGAATAAGCTACGAATCTCAGCTTTGCAAGTGATTAAAATCAAAATAAAGAACCCTTACCTCAGCTCTTTATTAACTATGGCTCGATCATCGGCCATGAGATTCTCATAAAGCACTTCGAAAGTTTCAAGAATTCTTAATATTATTAAAGGTCTTGCATTTTGCAAGAAATAGTTACTCGAAACACCCAGTCACTTTTCTCCTTCCTTAGCAATTTTGAGAACGTTAGTGACCATAAACTAAGCGAGAACTTGTTCTCATTGCTCGTGGATTTAATTTAGAGCAATAATAATTTAGATGAAGACTCAAAGCCACGTATCTTTTTAGCTGCTCTTGGTTATTATATGGGAGAAAGAGTATAAATCGAAGATGAATTAATACAAGAATCAATCTTATTATTAATACGCTCACCTAATACGAGACAAGCTCCGGGTTTAGCGAACTTTGTATTCTTTAATTCAGTTGCAGCATTCACTAAACAGCTTGCACCAGTGCAGAAATTGGATTCTACTCTCCCTATATTATACAATTAATGGGTTAAACTTGGTAATTATTCGCAGTCGACTCTCAAGTTTAAAAGCTAATACCTACTTCATTCTTTATCTTGAATGTGCCTTTCATGACTCTACTCAAGCAAGACTGTGGCTTGCACTTAATAAGAGACATACCTGTAGAATACACAGAGTACTTCGTAAGAATTTGTGCTCTCTCTTGCTCTCCTACAGTTGAAGCACTCAAAGATTATATATCAATTACTAGGGCTACTTTCTTACAGAAGTAAGAGGTTATTGGTTCAAACACTATGGTTTACTTTATGAAAGGCTTTGCATAAAGGCTGCAGAGCAGAGACGAGCAGTGGGTAGGCAAAGTAGAGCAGTTCAAGAAGCTTCAGCAGCAAATCATAGAAGCTTAAATTGAAAAAGAATGTGAGTGTGAGCAATAGCATTATTGAAAATTGCCTTAATGGCGACTGCTCTGAAATTCAAAGATTTTACACTTACCCAAAAATATGGAAGCTTTCTCTGATAAAACAATTGTAGACTTACTTCAACTCTTTGAGAACTCTAATACCTCGCACATGTTAGCTCGTGCTTTCAATTCAAAGCCACAGAATGAAAAGTTAAGTGTGAGTAGTGACTTAGAAAAGCTGCAGCAAAATCTTGGCTTTAAGTTATATAGTTCTCAAATTTTGTGCATTAACTATATTTGCGAAAACTTGCACGCAAACCATTTAATACATTTTGGTATTGGTAATGGCAAGACCTTGATCTGCGTTGCGTTAGCCATTCTTATAGCTCTTAAAACGAAGCTATCCGTAATCATAGTTGGCAAGAATGAGCACTTAGTGCAGAGAGATTATCAACAATTTCAAAAAGTTATTAGTGCAATGAAACTTGATTCAAACCATAATTTCTTTGCAAAAAGTACAGGCATTTATTTTTTCACTCAACCTCAACTCAAGAAACAAATGAAGGCTGCTAAATTCATGAGTGTGTGGCACGATAGCATCGTGCTTATTGATGAATACGACTGGATTCTCTTCGATGGCTCCGCTGACAACATTATAAATCAACTAAATTTTTACAAGCAAGCAAGAAGTATTATTGGATTTTCAGGAAGCCATCTTTCTCAAGGTGAAGAAAATTGTCTTAGTTTAGCTTTGCATAGCACACCTGTAGTATTCCCTACCCTTGATAAACTGCAAGGAGATAAGAAAACTTAGTTACCAGACTTGCTGATAAGTTCAAACCAAGGAGATTACTTACAGAAAATCAAGGAAATCATAAAGGATTAAGTAGCTGTTTCACCAGTTTTAATAGTGGCTTCAACAAATTACAGTGCTATTGAAATAGGTTTAAAGAAATCCGATTTCGATTTCATTAGTTTCAACCACTCCTAAGCGACTGCAATTGAATCTGTGCTTGAAGGCAGGAATCTAATGAGAAATGCAAGCAAAAACTACAGGGTTTACTTGCTCAACGAGCAGGGGAGAGGAACAGATATCTAAACTAATGATGAAATCAATTAAAATGGTGGTTCATATTTAATCATCGCTGATGTTTTCTCACAAAGATCTGAAGAATAAATCATTGGTAGAATTGGGAGACTTAACACTAAAGGCAGGTGGCAGCGAGTATTATATAAGCAAGCTTCTAAAGATAGTGCAGAGCAGCTGCTTATAGTTGAAAAGAAAGAGATAGAGCTTATACTTGCTCGCAAGCACAATTAAGTATAATCAATTTTATAAATCAATTAGAAGCAATGGAAAATTTTATTGAATAAAACCAGGTGCCTTAAGAATAAATTTCTGCAGAGCTTTCAAACGAATAGGAGCAAGATAATATTGTAAGAGAAATCGTTCAACATATTGTATCTCTCACTGAGAAAGCTTACAGTGAAGCAAGCAACCCAGCAGCAGTAGTGAAGCAAGATAATCTTGAAGAAGAAAAGGAGCCTTAATAAATTGAAGAATAAGGTGAATAAAGTAAGTTGGGTTTTTATTAACCTTCTCTCATAGAGCTTATTGAATAGAAGATGAGTTAAAACCCTGTGCTTCAAGATAACCATTCGAGCAGGTACAGCAATTGGTGCACAGGAGTTTAAAGCGGTAGCACCATGAAATTACTAAGGCTCAAAGCAGAGAGAGATCCAAAAGCAAAAGCAGTTCTGCAAGTTCAAAGAGAAGATTATTGAAAGGTTAACAAAAGCTTGACTTAATCAAAGAATAAAAAAGACTTGAGAGTTGGTTACTCGTCGCAGTGCTAGAGATAAAACATTCACTTGCACTTATACAGAGCTGCCAGAGAACGAAGAGACAATGGAAAGATGGTTGAAGGCAGCCTCGAGTGAGAGAAGGCACTTTAAAAGCGACATAAACCATAGAAATTCAGAGAGAAAACCAAGATTAAGAATATGAGATTTATCTTAATTTTTTAAAGAAATTCACCATATTCAAGTCTTTGCTATTAATAGCATATAGAGAATCGTGGAGGAATAGAAGCAGCAGCACTCATTGACTCATGTTTGGAGATTGATTTTGCATATTCTACAGGTTACCATCTTGCATAAACTACTCTTTCATCTTGCGTAAGTCAAGCAACTCACTTTCCATATTATCATGTTATTGCTTCAACTTTTTAGTTTAATGCAAGAATTCCCGCTTATCTTATTTCAAAGCATCTTCATAATCCTTTACCTCCTCTAACTATTCACGGGTTCTCTTTCTTTTAGATGAATCCTTAACGAGATTCACAGCCTTACCTCGCTCAGCTACACAAGAAATTAAGAGAGAGTAAACTTACTGCTAAAGTTAAGGCATCTGCTGAGAGCGTCCACGAACTCGGGTCTCATTTCTATAACGAGATATCTATTTTACTCGAGCTTTTCTTCGTTAGAGCATTGCATCATGAATCATCTGGGAGACACCGTCGGTGTCTAAGGTGAAGAGCAAATCGCAGATCCATTATCTGTCAAGGTGGACCATCTCGTTCTTCAGGCAAGTATTGCAGCAGTCTGAAGACCCTCTTGCATAATCGAGAAAGTCTTGAACTGTAAGTCCATCGATTTGAGGCACTGCTGACACCTTAACTGCGTCTCTTCTTACGTACTATATTAACAGTTACAGGGTTAAGCTAGGGGTTACGTCTTTCTCTGCACTTATGATTTACTTAAGGAAATAAATGTTGGTGGAGTCAGCTTTGGGTAAGAAAGCGTGGCAGTCTAGGGCAAGAAAGTTGTATAGCTCTTTCTTACTTTTGCACTTCTGGACGAGTTCTGAAACATTGATACCAGTAAGTTACTATTGCTTCATTAAACTTTAAAATTAAGGCCTTAAACCATTTTACATAGGCCAATTTCGATTCAGGAAGACACTACCGTTACTAAAATCAGAGAGGGCTTTTCATTATAATGAAATCGTACCAGCACGATCCAATTACCGCCAGCGGAATTCCTACCAGCACCAACACATTCATTATTAGTAAGTAAAGATTTTCAATTCAACATTGAATTAAGGATTCAAATTTTGATATTCAGATAATTTATAACAAGAATCATATTCTATTTTTATGAAAAATTAATCCAAAATTATTTCATTACATATATTTATATTCATTACATGTTAATTTAATGCTTTAAAGCTTTTGTAAGTAGTTTGATTATAATTACGATATCATGGATATTTAGTAACCTGGCCACTTTGAATTAAAGCATCTATAATATATTTGAGGGTTCTATTCAATATTATGCTATTTTATTTCAATATTACAGTTTCATTTATAAATATGGTTAGTATAATAATCCAAAATTATTGAGAATTAGCTTATTCTTTTTAACAAGATAAATTATTCTTAATATAATTAAGAACTTTTATATGATAATGGTACGAAGACTGTATTAACTCTCTTATATTTAAAATCTTAGATTGATAGCTTATAATTAATAGAATTTAAGTTTAAATTAAGAAGGTAAAATATTGAAATATAAAATTCTCTTATGGTTTATAAATAAAAAATTGCAAAATCCATTTTTATAATTAATTACTTTTACAGCTCTTATAACTTGTGCACTCTTAATTTCTTTAGATAACTTTTATATTTGTTTAGCTAAGAACCTGGATTTTATAAGTTAAGCTAAATTTAATTGAGATTGCTGAAAATTTATGGTGCAATAGTTATTGAAAATTAATATAAAATGGAAAATTTTATCTACATATTTAAATTAAAAGTAGGTTCTACCATAAATTTAGAACTTTAATTTCTTACTTTAAATGAATATTACTTCCAAATTTTAAACAATATTAATGAACCTTAGATATATTAATACGTTTTATCAATAATTACAGTCATAAAATTCATAGATACTAAATAAATGACTCTATGAGCTAATAATATTTAATGAAAAAATATAAAATATGGATAAAATAATATATAAAATTTAAATTATAATAATGATAATTAATGTTTCTTTATATAATTTATTATTTATAATAAAAGAATTGGTTATTTTATTCAATATTTTTGAGGCCAACTTTATAAATTAAAGCTTACATTAAAGCTATTATAATGGTAAAATTTTAAATAACTTAAAGCCTTTTAAATTATTCTTTAATTAAGTATCCATAATGATAAACATAAACTTAATTAAATTATGTTTTTTATCATAATTTCCATTTTGAATATTTAAAATATAAAACTTATTTTCTAAGTTCCTAGTTTTACAAAATGTTAGCTTTCAAAAATATATATGAATATTCTTTAATTAAATCATGCTATTTATATATATATTATTAATTAAATTAATTTTGATCATAAATTTGTTGCTTGATATTTAAACTAAACGATTATTATATCAATTGAACTAATACCGAATATTTGTATACTAAATTATTAAATACAATAAAAAAAGCTAAATATCATAATATAAATTAATACATTTATCATACATTTATAAATAATTATTCCTAACCTTAAAAGTATTTGAATATTCAATTTAGTTCTACTTAGAAATAATCTAATAAATATCTTAAATTTAAATGGATTTATATAAGTAAAGTAAAATTATCTAAAAGTACTTTTTTTAAACCTAATTTAAATTTATTTAAAATAAATTTATATATCTATAAATAAAAAAAATAAAAAAGTAAAGTTCTAAACTTTTCAATAAAATTTATATATAAATTATCAATAACTTCACAGCTAATATTATAAACACAGTCATTTATATTTTTACTAAATTACAGTTTATTATACTTAAATTATAAATTATTGGATCTATATATAAATAAATTTTAGTTAACTTTAAAATAATTTTATCTTGATAAGTCTTAACTAGAACTTTATAGTTGTTGTTTGATTTTTATAGAAATTTATATCTTAGAATTTATATAAATTTAGAATTAATGCAAAAAAATAATGGATTCTATCACTATTACAGCTACTCACCATGCATCTTTGAATTTTCTTACAACATATAATAAATAAATTAAAATAAGCTACTTTTATATTTTACTAGTCAAATTAATACTATAGAGATAAATAAATAAATTATTTGTGAAAATAAAAGCTAAACTTGAGAAAAATAAAAAATCAAGCTGTTTATATTGCTCAAATAGAAATATATAATTCAAAAATTGATAAAACTGGCAAATTATTCAAAACTTAGACTAATTTCTATGAGTTATACACTAAAAATATAAAATTTATAAACTTTAAAAGTTCGCTCTAACTTTTGGTAAATTTTGGAAACCATACTTAAAAAATAAAATAATAATAATAATAATTAATAATTTATAAAATCAAAATTTACTAAGATTCGATGTTTTGTGAGAATGATGTTAAGTGCCAGGAGGGCAACTTGTGTAGAGCTTGTATATAAAAATACAGAAATGATCATTATTCGGGCTAAAAAACCTCAACTTCATTATAATAGATTAGCCAGAGTGAGTTAGTGGCTAGAGGTTTTGATGATGTAAATTAAAGCCAAGCAAATTAAAATCAACAACAAATTTAAGGTTAAAATCCTTAACAGCCTAGTCAACCAGTTTTAATTCTTAATCCACCTATTTTTCATTAACAGCCAGCAAATAATATAGTAAATGGAAATTAAGGCCAAAATTAAGGCTAAAATCAAAACAATTAAATTATTCAACAATAAATAGCACAGCCTAATTAAATTTAGCACTACATTAATTTTAAGTTGGATGTTTTTCCCAACCACAAGTTTTCAATAAGCAGAAATCCTAATATGGTCACCCACCTCTATTCGTTAAATCCAGAAAAATTATTCAAAAATGTTTTACATTACTCTTAAAGTCAAGTTAGAGGTCAGTTTTATAAAAATCAAACTTAATCAGAAGCAGCGCAGGAAAGTTTAAATTTACTCAAAAATATTTAGCCTCTTTGTATACAAAAACCAAATAAATTTCAGCAATTTTTTCACGCTCTTAATATTATGATGGGAGAAACATACTTTATTTCTCTGGGGTAGTCTATATAGCATGCAATTCTAAATTTGAGAAAATCGGAGTATATTGAACTTGCATTATCATACAACAAAATGTTCGACCCTGACAATTTCTTTGGTGGAATCCATGATAGTTCGTGCTAAATATTCAAACTTCAAAAGTTTTAAGCAAAATCAAGATATGAATTGCAAGATAATTCATAAATGCAAGGTAAGTTAGTTGATTTTCTATAGGAATAAGATAAATCTCCAATATTAATATGGACAGCTGAGAATGACAAACAAGATTTTATTGTCATTAAAAAATATCAAGGAGAATGGTATTTCCTAAATTAAGACAGTTGCATTTATAAAATCACTAAGGATGGCAGAAAACTAATTCAAGATCTTTCAGAGCAGGCAGAAGAAATAAATTAATAAGACTTTTTGATTCAACACTTTGGACCTATGAATATTTTTTACACTTTAAGAGTGTGCGATCAAAATCAGAGATAAACTGATTAATTACTTTTCAGCATGTTTAGATTAATTTATCAACAAAAACAATACTCAGAGCATGTCAGTTTTTGGGCTGATTTTAAATAGTTGGCAGAATTACAATTGAAGCTTCCAGATATCCAGAATAACAAGTTTGTTTTACCCTCAATTAAATTCAATCGTGGAAATTCTTCTTCCAACAATTTTACTTAGAATCAATTTAAACAGCAAAAGAAATCAACAACCAAAAAACGGCAGAAGTAAAATACTTTTTCAGATGATGACACTGAGGATTCACAAATGATTTCAACAAAGGGCAATATGGTGAATATGGTGACTAGAAACAAGCAAGCATTGCAAGAGTAGGAGGCATCCAAGAGACAGAAGCAGTGATCTAAAGTAAGTAATTTTTTATTATTAAATATATAAGCTGGACCGACAAGTGCCAGCATTTTTCTATATTAATTAATTCTTAATTTCCTAAAAATTAAAAAAACTCCTTCTTTTTATTCTTAATTTCTTATAAATAATCAAATTTATTCTTCTTAAGTAAAAATAAAAGCATTTAATTTAAATATAAAGAAATAATTGTTTGAGATTGAATGAAATATTAGCAAATAAAAATTTAAATTATATAAAAAAATAAAGCATAAGCAAAAAATAATAATGCTTTTAATTAAAAATTATAACTCTAATTTTTATAAATTGAAATAAATACTTATAAAATGCTGAAAAATCTATATCTACTAATTTTTGTTAACATTTGTTAACAATAGTAATACTATTTAATAATATCTCAACAATTATTGGATTTAATATAAAAATTGCGAAAATTATAGCTATTACTTTACTTACTAATATTTAATTAGTTAGTGCATATTTAATAAAATGTCTGACTTAAGGTATAGAATAATGATCTATATAAATGAAATGTTTGATTGAACTTAAAATAGAAATAAATATCATTTTGTTAGGGCCCCTTAATCACATGCGTGAATTATAAAGAGTGTATTTAAGTGATTTACACTTAAATCATATAAAAATAGCGAGTATTAAAAAAAGTGTAGGTACATTAATAGTGCGCATTTAGAGAGAGTGCATGTTAAATTGTGTGTAACAAACATCTCTGTTTATAAATAGCGCTTAAATAAGTGCGAAAAGTATGAAAAAAGTGAAATTACATAAATTTAATGACACGGGAATGTAGAACTCGAGCTGCTCTTCAAAGTGCACACAAAGCGCAGTGAAGTTAGTGGGGAGTGTGTGAGTTGCGTTGCTTATAAAGAAAGTGCGATAGCCATTGCAGATTCAGCACTTAATTGATTCCATTATAAGTTTAATTATTAAAGTAGTAATTATTAATTAATAAATTTCAAACTTAATTCAAATGTGGAGGAAAAACCGCATCCCCTCACAAATAGTGTGAACGGTGAAACTTCGCCCCTAGTCGGTCAACAGGGTACAAACCCCATATATTCTTGATCAGCATGTCAAACTCTATAAGACTGGTAAGTATGGCCTCAAAATAAAATCATGAATTTTTTCCCATTTTCACCGTACTTGCATTCTCAAGATCGGCTCCCTCAAATTAAGTTAAATTCTGTCCTTTTAAATTTCCTTATTTATCGATATACTTAAAACTTTTTATCAACTTACAAATTCTATGTGTACATACGTATTGGGGTTTATATATATAAACCCCAAAACGTATGTACACATAGAATTTGTAAGTTAATAAAAAGTTTTAAGTATATCGATAAATAAGGAAATTTAAAAGGACAGAATTTAACTTAATTTGAGGGAGCCGATATCGAGAATGCAAAAAGAAGGGTTGGCACTATCACGGCTCTTACAAAGTTTGAATATGATTAGATTAATATGATTAGATTAGTGTGATTTTTAATTTTAAGTTCAGAGCAGTTTGAAATCCAGTAGGTTGTCGAGGCCGTTCTCGAGATTTTTCAACATTGGTATACTATTATACCGGTCTGACCCCTATAATCCAGTGCTTTGGCTTAAGCCAAAAAGCATTTTTTAGGGTCAAAACTGAAGACCCAAATTTTCGATTTCGGGTGCCATTAACTTCTAGATATTCTCGTCTTCACATTTCTACTGGCCATTATTCAGTTATGGACGGGGAAAGGTTTGAATTTCGAAAGTTGCCGCGGATTTCGACATTTTTCAAAAAGCCAATTTTGGGTTTTGCCCATCTTGAAAATTCCTAAAATATATCACAGCTCTTCAACCACCCACCTCCAGGCAACTCTAAGCTACTCGTTTAATGAGTTATAGTGAATAATCATTATTTGTCTTGGTTTGGCAGTGAGTCAGCCATAAATCCGGAGGATATAAGCAAAAGAGTGTTTTTTTCATATAGTTAAGGATCAATAATCCAGTCGAAATTTTAATAATCCAGTGGTTTAATAGTAAAATACAGTCGAATTAATCATTAAAATTAAGCATAAATCAGATGAATCCAGCCACTGGATTTTAGAAAACCTCTGAAATCAGCCTTCAATAACTTTTGAATGCGAGTGCTGGTAAGCTTAAATCTTCGATATTATCTTCTATTTAGAAGGTATTAATGATTTGCAAGTGCCGCAGGAGGCACCTGATTAGTCAAACTCAGATTGGATTTTTGAAAATCATCAAGCCAATGGAAATTTTGAAGAAAATTTTAAAGCCAAGGGCATTAAGTGTGAGTATTAAAATGCGCAAGACAGCGATAAAATCAACCGCGCTAAAGAATTTCTGCAATAAAATAACTATAACTTGAAAATGCTGCTGTAGCAGGCGGATTTTGCAGCTTATAATAAAACTTTTGATTTTAAGTAGTATGTGAGAAAGTATATAAATAACAAAAAGCCAAAGAAGATCAAGCACAGCCATAAGAGTAAATCCGTGGTATCATAGCCTCTAGATGTTACTGCTGCTATCGAAGAGATTAAGGAGAGTGAATAAGCTACGAATCTCAGCTTTGCAAGTGATTAAAATCAAAATAAAGAACCCTTACCTCAACTCTTTATTAACTATGGCTCGATCATTGGCCATGAGATTCTCATAAAGCACTTCGAAAGTTTCAAGAATTCTTAATATTATTAAAGATCTTGCATTTTGCAAGAAATAGTTACTCGAAACACCCAGTCACTTTTCTCCTTCCTAAGCAATTTTGAGAACGTTAGTGACCAGAAACTAAGCAAGAACTTGTTCTCATTGCTCGTGGATTTAATTTAGAGCAATATTAATTTAGATGAAGACTCAAAGCCACGTATCCTTTTAGCTGCTCTTGGTTATTATATGGGAGAAAGAGTATAAATCGAAGATGAATTAATTCAAGAATCAATCTTATTATTAATACGCTCACCTAATACGAGACAAGCTCTAGGTTTAGCGAACTTTGTATTCTTTAATTCAGTTGCAGCATTCACTAAACAGCTTGCACCAGTGCAGAAATTGGATTCTACTCTCCCCTATATTATACAATTAATGGGTTAAACTTGGTAATTATTCGCAGTCGACTCTCAAGTTTAAAAGCTAATACCTACTTCATTCTTTATCTTGAATGTGCCTTTCATGACTCTACTCAAGCAAGACTGTGGCTTGCACTTAATAAGAGACATACCTGTAGAATACACAGAGTACTTCGTAAGAATTTGTGCTCTCTCTTGCTCTCCTACAGTTGAAGCACTCAAAGATTATATATCAATTACTAGGGCTACTTTCTTACAGAAGTAAGAGGTTATTGATTCAAACACTATGGTTTACTTTATGAAAGGCCTTGCATAAAGGCTGCAGAGCAGAGACGAGCAGTGGGTAGGCAAAGTAGAGCAGTTCAAGAAGCTTCAGCAGCAAATCATAGAAGTTTAAATTGAAAAGAATGTGAGTGTGAGCAACAGCATTATTGAAAATTGCCTTAATGGCGACTGCTCTGAAATTCAAAGAATTTTACACTTACCCAAAAATATGGAAGCTTTCTCTGATAAAACAATTGTAGACTTACTTCAACTCTTTGAGAACGCTAATATCCTCGCACATGTTAGCTCGTGCTTTCAATTCAAAGCCACAGAATGAAAAGTTAAGTGTAAGTAATGACTTAGAAAAGCTGCAGCAAAATCTTGGCTTTAAGTTATATAGTTCTCAAATTTTGTGCATTAACTATATTTGCGAAAACTTGCACGCAAACCATTTAATACATTTTGGTATTGGTAATGGCAAGACCTTGATCTGCGTTGCGTTAGCCATTCTTATAGCTCTTAAAACGAAGCTATCCGTAATCATAGTTGGCAAGAATGAGCACTTAGTGCAGAGAGATTATCAAAAATTTCAAAAAGTTATTAGTGCAATGGAACTTGATTCAAACCATAATTTCTTTGCAAAAAGTACAGGCATTTATTTTTTCACTCAACCACAACTCAAGAAACAAATGAAGGCTGCTAAATTCATGAGTGTGTGGCACGATAGCATCGTGCTTATTGATGAATACGACTGGATTCTCTTCGATGGCTCTGCTGAAAACATTATAAACCAGCTAAATTTTTACAAGCAATCAAGAAGTATTATTGGATTTTCAGGAAGCCATCTTTCTCAAGGTGAAGAAAATTGTCTTAGTTTAGCTTTGCATAGCACACCTGTAGTATTCCCTACCCTTGATAAACTGCAAGGAGATAAGAAAACTTAGTTAGCAGACTTGCTGATAAGTTCAAACCAAGGAGATTACTTACAGAGAATCAAGGAAATCATAAAGGATTAAGTAGCTGTTTCACCAGTTTTAATAGTGGCTTCAACAAATTACAGTGCTATTGAAATAGGTTTAAAGAAATCCGATTTTGATTTCATTAGTTTCAGCCACTCCTAAGCGACTGCAATTGAATCTGTGCTTGAAGGCAGGTATCTAATGAGAAATGCAAGCAAAAACTACGGGGTTTACTTGCTCAACGAGCCACAGGGGAGAGGAACAGATATCTAAACTAATGATGAAATCGATTAAAATGGTGGTTCATATTTAATCATTGCTGATGTTTTCTCACAAAGATCTGAAGAATAAATCATTGGTAGAATTGGGAGACTTAACACTAAAGGCAGGTGGCAGCGAGTATTATATAAGCAAGCTTCTAAAGATAGTGCAGAGCAGCTGCTTATAGTTGAAAAGAAAGAGATAGAGCTTATACTTGCTCGCAAGCACAATTAAGTATAATCAATTTTATAAAATCGATTAGAAGCAATGGAAAATTTTATTGAATAAAACCAGGTGCCTTAAGAATAAATTTCTGCAGAGCTTTCAAACGAATAGGAGCAAGATAATATTGTAAGAGAAATCGTTCAACATATTGTATCTCTCACTGAGAAAGCTTACAGTGAAGCAAGCAACCCAGCAGCAGTAGTGAAGCAAGATAATCTTGAAGAAGAAAAGGGGCCTTAATAAATTGAAGAATAAGGTGAATAAAGTAAGTTGGGTTTTTATTAACCTTCTCTCATAGAGCTTATTGAATAGAAGATGAGTTAAAACCCTGTGCTTCAAGATAAACCATTCGAGCAGGTATAGCAATTGGTGCACAGGAGTTTAAAGCGGTAGCACCATGAAATTACTAAGGCTCAAAGCAGAGAGAGATCCAAAAGCAAAAGCAGTTCTGCAAGTTCAAAGAGAAGATTATTGAAAGGTTAACAGAAGCTTGAATTAATCAAAGAATAAAATAAGACTTGAGAGTTGGTTACTCGTCGCAGTGCTAGAGATAAAACATTCACTTGCACTTATACAGAGCTGCCAGAGAGTGAAGAGACAATGAAAAGATGGCTGAAGGCAGCCTCGAGTGAGAGAAGGCACTTTAAAAGCGACATAAACCATAGAAATTCAGAGAGAAAACCAAGATTAAGAATATGAGATTTATCTTAATTTTTTAAAGAAATTCACCATATTCATGTTTTTTCTATTAATAGCATATAGAGAATCGTGGAGGAATAGAAGCAGCAGCACTCATTGACTCATGTTTGGAGATTGATTTTGCATATTCTACAGGTTACCATCTTGCATAAACTGCTCTTTCATCTTGCGTAAGTCAAGCAACTCACTTTCCATATTATCATGTTATTGCTTCAACTTTTTAGTTTACTGCAAGAATTCTTGCTTATCTTATTTCAAAGCATCTTCATAATCCTTTACCTCCTCTAACTATTCACGGGTTCTCTTTCTTTTAGATGAATCCTTATCGAGATTCACAGCCTTACCTCGCTCAGCTACACAAGAAATTAAGAGAGAGTAAACTTACTGCTAAAGTTAAGGCATCTGCTGAGAGCGTCCACGAACTCGGGTCTCATTTCTATAACGAGATCTCTATTTTACTCGAGCTTTTCTCTTCGTTAGAGCATTGCATCATGAATCATCTGGGAGACACCGTCGGTGTCTAAGGTGAAGAGCAAATCGCAGATCCATTATCTGTCAAGGTGGACCCAATCTCGTTCTTCAGGCAAGTATTGCAGCAGTCTTGAAGACCCTCTTGCATAATCGAGAAAGTCTTGAACTGTAAGTCCATCGATTTGAGGCACTGCTGACACCTTAACTGCGTCTCTTCTTACGTACTATATTAACAGTTACAGGGTTAAGCTAGGGTTTACGTCTTTCTCTGCTCTTATGATTTACTTAAGGAAATAAATGTTGGTGGAGTCCGCTTTTGGTAAGAAAGCGTGGCAGTCTTGGGCAAGAAAGTTGTATAGCTCTTTCTTACTTTTGCACTTCTGGGCGAGTTCTGAAACATTGATACCAGTAAGTTGCTATTGGTTCATTAAACTTTAAAATTAAGGTGCCTTAAACCATTTTATATAGGCCAATTTCGATTCAGGAAGTCACTACCGTTACTAAAATCAGAGAGTGCTTTTCATAATAATGAAATCGTACCAGCACGATCCAATTTCCGCTTGCGGAATTCCTACCAGCACCAACACAATTCATTATTAGTAAGTAAAGATTTTCAATTCAACATTGAATTAAGGATTCAAATTTTGATATTCAGATAATTTATAACAAGAATCATATTCTATTTTTATGAAAAATTAATCCAAAATTATTTCATTACATATATTTATATTCATTACATGTTAATTTAATGCTTTAAAGCTTTTGTAAGTAGTTTGATTATAATTACGATATCATGGATATTTAGTAACCTGGCCACTTTGAATTAAAGCATCTATAATATATTTGAGGGTTCTATTCAATATTATGCTATTTTATTTCAATATTACAGTTTCATTTATAAATATGGTTAGTATAATAATCCAAAATTATTGAGAATTAGCTTATTCTTTTTAACAAGATAAATTATTCTTAATATAATTAAGAACTTTTATATGATAATGGTACGAAGACTGTATTAACTCTCTTATATTTAAAATCTTAGATTGATAGCTTATAATTAATAGAATTTAAGTTTAAATTAAGAAGGTAAAATATTGAAATATAAAATTCTCTTATGGTTTATAAATAAAAAATTGCAAAATCCATTTTTATAATTAAATTACTTTTACAGCTCTTATAACTTGTGCACTCTTAATTTCTTTAGATAACTTTTATATTTGTTTAGCTAAGAACCTGGATTTTATAAGTTAAGCTAAATTTAATTGAGATTGCTGAAAATTTATGGTGCAATAGTTATTGAAAATTAATATAAAATGGAAAATTTTATCTACATATTTAAATTAAAAGTAGGTTCTACCATAAATTTAGAACTTTAATTTCTTACTTTAAATGAATATTACTTCCAAATTTTAAACAATATTAATGAACCTTAGATATATTAATACGTTTTATCAATAATTACAGTCATAAAATTCATAGATACTAAATAAATGACTCTATGAGCTAATAATATTTAATGAAAAAATATAAAATATGGATAAAATAATATATAAAATTTAAATTATAATAATGATAATTAATGTTTCTTTATATAATTTATTATTTATAATAAAAGAATTGGTTATTTTATTCAATATTTTTGAGGCCAACTTTATAAATTAAAGCTTACATTAAAGCTATTATAATGGTAAAATTTTAAATAACTTAAAGCCTTTTAAATTATTCTTTAATTAAGTATCCATAATGATAAACATAAACTTAATTAAATTATGTTTTTTATCATAATTTCCATTTTGAATATTTAAAATATAAAACTTATTTTCTAAGTTCCTAGTTTTACAAAATGTTAGCTTTCAAAAATATATATGAATATTCTTTAATTAAATCATGCTATTTATATATATATTATTAATTAAATTAATTTTGATCATAAATTTGTTGCTTGATATTTAAACTAAACGATTATTATATCAATTGAACTAATACCGAATATTTGTATACTAAATTATTAAATACAATAAAAAAAGCTAAATATCATAATATAAATTTATACATTTATCATACATTTATAAATAATTATTCCTTACCTTAAAAGTATTTGAATATTCAATTTAGTTCTACTTAGAAATAATCTAATAAATATCTTAAGTTTAAATGGATTTATATAAGTAAAGTAAAATTATCTAAAAGTACTTTTTTTAAAACCTAATTTAAATTTATTTAAAATAAATTTATATATCTATAAATAAAAAAAATAAAATAGTAAAGTTCTAAACTTTTCAATAAAATTTATATATAAATTATCAATAACTTCGCAGCTAATATTTTAAACACAGTCATTTATATTTTTACTAAATTACAGTTTATTATACTTAAAAATTATAAATTATTGGATCTATATATAAATAAATTTTAGTTAACTTTAAAATAATTTTATCTTGATAAGTCTTAACTAGAACTTTATAGTTGTTGTTTGATTTTTATAGAAATTTATATCTTAGAATTTATATAAATTTAGAATTAATGCAAAAAAATAATGGATTCTATCACTATTACAGCTACTCACCATGCATCTTTGAATTTTCTTACAACATATAATAAATAAATTAAAATAAGCTACTTTTATATTTTACTAGTCAAATTAATACTATAGAGATAAATAAATAAATTATTTGTGAAAATAAAAGCTAAACTTGAGAAAAATAAAAAATCAAGCTGTTTATATTGCTCAAATAGAAATATATAATTCAAAAATTGATAAAACTGGCAAATTATTCAAAACTTAGACTAATTTCTATGAGTTATACACTAAAAATATAAAATTTATAAACTTTAAAAGTTCGCTCTAACTTTTGGTAAATTTTGGAAACCATACTTAAAAAATAAAATAATAATAATAATAATTAATAATTTATAAAATCAAAATTTACTAAGATTCGATGTTTTGTGAGAATGATGTTAAGTGCCAGGAGGGCAACTTGTGTAGAGCTTGTATATAAAAATACAGAAATGATCATTATTCGGGCTAAAAAACCTCAACTTCATTATAATAGATTAGCCAGAGTGAGTTAGTGGCTAGAGGTTTTGATGATGTAAATTAAAGCCAAGCAAATTAAAATCAACAACAAATTTAAGGTTAAAATCCTTAACAGCCTAGTCAACCAGTTTTAATTCTTAATCCACCTATTTTTCATTAACAGCCAGCAAATAATATAGTAAATGGAAATTAAGGCCAAAATTAAGGCTAAAATCAAAACAATTAAATTATTCAACAATAAATAGCACAGCCTAATTAAATTTAGCACTACATTAATTTTAAGTTGGATGTTTTTCCCAACCACAAGTTTTCAATAAGCAGAAATCCTAATATGGTCACCCACCTCTATTCGTTAAATCCAGAAAAATTATTCAAAAATGTTTTACATTACTCTTAAAGTCAAGTTAGAGGTCAGTTTTATAAAAATCAAACTTAATCAGAAGCAGCGCAGGAAAGTTTAAATTTACTCAAAAATATTTAGCCTCTTTGTATACAAAAACCAAATAAATTTCAGCAATTTTTTCACGCTCTTAATATTATGATGGGAGAAACATACTTTATTTCTCTGGGGTAGTCTATATAGCATGCAATTCTAAATTTGAGAAAATCGGAGTATATTGAACTTGCATTATCATACAACAAAATGTTCGACCCTGACAATTTCTTTGGTGGAATCCATGATAGTTCGTGCTAAATATTCAAACTTCAAAAGTTTTAAGCAAAATCAAGATATGAATTGCAAGATAATTCATAAATGCAAGGTAAGTTAGTTGATTTTCTATAGGAATAAGATAAATCTCCAATATTAATATGGACAGCTGAGAATGACAAACAAGATTTTATTGTCATTAAAAAATATCAAGGAGAATGGTATTTCCTAAATTAAGACAGTTGCATTTATAAAATCACTAAGGATGGCAGAAAACTAATTCAAGATCTTTCAGAGCAGGCAGAAGAAATAAATTAATAAGACTTTTTGATTCAACACTTTGGACCTATGAATATTTTTTACACTTTAAGAGTGTGCGATCAAAATCAGAGATAAACTGATTAATTACTTTTCAGCATGTTTAGATTAATTTATCAACAAAAACAATACTCAGAGCATGTCAGTTTTTGGGCTGATTTTAAATAGTTGGCAGAATTACAATTGAAGCTTCCAGATATCCAGAATAACAAGTTTGTTTTACCCTCAATTAAATTCAATCGTGGAAATTCTTCTTCCAACAATTTTACTTAGAATCAATTTAAACAGCAAAAGAAATCAACAACCAAAAAACGGCAGAAGTAAAATACTTTTTCAGATGATGACACTGAGGATTCACAAATGATTTCAACAAAGGGCAATATGGTGAATATGGTGACTAGAAACAAGCAAGCATTGCAAGAGTAGGAGGCATCCAAGAGACAGAAGCAGTGATCTAAAGTAAGTAATTTTTTATTATTAAATATATAAGCTGGACCGACAAGTGCCAGCATTTTTCTATATTAATTAATTCTTAATTTCCTAAAAATTAAAAAAACTCCTTCTTTTATTCTTAATTTCTTATAAATAATCAAATTTATTCTTCTTAAGTAAAAATAAAAGCATTTAATTTAAATATAAAGAAATAATTGTTTGAGATTGAATGAAATATTAGCAAATAAAAATTTAAATTATATAAAAAAATAAAGCATAAGCAAAAAATAATAATGCTTTTAATTAAAAATTATAACTCTAATTTTTATAAATTGAAATAAATACTTATAAAATGCTGAAAAATCTATATCTACTAATTTTTGTTAACATTTGTTAACAATAGTAATACTATTTAATAATATCTCAACAATTATTGGATTTAATATAAAAATTGCGAAAATTATAGCTATTACTTTACTTACTAATATTTAATTAGTTAGTGCATATTTAATAAAATGTCTGACTTAAGGTATAGAATAATGATCTATATAAATGAAATGTTTGATTGAACTTAAAATAGAAATAAATATCATTTTGTTAGGGCCCCTTAATCACATGCGTGAATTATAAATAGTTTATTTAAGTGATTTACACTTAAATCATATAAAAATAGCGAGTATTAAAAAAAGTGTAGGTACATTAATAGTGCGCATTTAGAGAGAGTGCATGTTAAATTGTGTGTAACAAACATCTCTGTTTATAAATAGCGCTTAAATAAGTGCGAAAAGTATGAAAAAAGTGAAATTACATAAATTTAATGACACGGGAATGTAGAACTCGAGCTGCTCTTCAAAGTGCACACAAAGCGCAGTGAAGTTAGTGGGGAGTGTGTGAGTTGCGTTGCTTATAAAGAAAGTGCGATAGCCATTGCAGATTCAGCACTTAATTGATTCCATTATAAGTTTAATTATTAAAGTAGTAATTATTAATTAATAAATTTCAAACTTAATTCAAATGTGGAGGAAAAACCGCATCCCCTCACAAATAGTGTGAACGGTGAAACTTCGCCCCTAGTCGGTCAACAGGGTACAAACCCCATATATTCTTGATCAGCATGTCAAACTCTATAAGACTGGTAAGTATGGCCTCAAAATAAAATCATGAATTTTTTCCCATTTTCACCGTACTTGCATTCTCAAGATCGGCTCCCTCAAATTAAGTTAAATTCTGTCCTTTTAAATTTCCTTATTTATCGATATACTTAAAACTTTTTATCAACTTACAAATTCTATGTGTACATACGTATTGGGGTTTATATATATATATATATATCAATTTAACATTTAAAATTTTTTTAATTAATAACATTAATAAAAAATTTATTATAATAAAATATGGCATAGACTAATTAAGATTTTTATAAAAATAAGTTTCTTATAGATTTAATGATAAAATTCATTTAATGTATATTCTAATTTTTTATATTTATTATAAGAAAAATATGAAACCGAAATATCAATAATTAATTATTTACTAAATAAAAATATATCGTTAAAATTAAGAAAGTTGTGAGAAGAAAATTTTAATATTTATTTGGATTTAAATCCTCCGCAACTTCAAAATGATTCTTAGCAACTTCAACATCCACCTCAGCAGCAACCTCTGATCCAGCAACAAGTTCCACAGAATGATCCTTTGGCTGTTCCCTAAGCTTCTCCATTTGTGGCAGATGTCTCTGAGATATCCGGACTTAAAATCCAAAAACCTATAATTTCTCGTTTAAAAGGAGAATTAATTTGTCAAGCATTATTAAGATATAGGTTAAGTTTAAAAAAAAAGAGGATTTATTTGGGGTATGACCTGTAATTATTATATTTTGTTTACTCTAATACATAATTTTTTATCTACTTTTTTTACTTTACACACAAAGCCTTGCTGAATAAAGCTGGTCTAAATTTAAATTTTTCTCTATAGTTTTAACAAAGAAGTGCAGCGCAAATAATTATCCTCCTGATTTTATATTCTAAATCGAAAAAGCATCATGTTATCGAGGTTTAAAACCAAAAAAGTAATCAATGTTTCAATTTTAAATAATTTCCTTTTTTCAAATTATTCACACAATTTTCCATTCTTTTAAAGATAAAAATGAGAAATATTATAATCAGAGTGTCATATGGCTTTAAAAGTATATAGATCATAAATTCTGTAATAAGCATTGATTCATGATTTGTAGGAAAAAGTAAATTTGGCATATTTATTAAGAAAAATTGCAAATTTTCAAAATGAGATAGAAATTGAAACACTTCACATAGATTAAGCAAACAAAAAGCTATATAATAATATCTAAAAGCCAGGTAAAGTAAGTTAGTGTTTCGTCAAAGAGAATCAACACGAATCTTCGTTAGTAATAGGAATATATTTTGAAGTTTGAGGGTCGTTGATGCAGTCAGTTTGTTTCAAAATAACTTTAGTAACATATAAAATGTTTTGAAACCTAAAATAAAATTGTATAAACAGTTAGAAAGCATGAGTACTGGCATTTTAATTTGCCTTATTTGAAAAACTTCACAAATAAAGTATATAAAAGGATGAGTTCAAAGTACCTTACTGAGCGTAAGCAGCAAATTTAAATATATCTTATAATAAAACCCCATAGATCAATTAAGTCATGAGAATTGGAGTTAAGAACAATTAAATTAAGAATTAATTATTATTGGCGTATAATTATAATGTTTGGGCTAATTATTAAAACTATTGGCTCGATTAATTGTCCTTATAAAGTAATCCAATCAGGGTGTGTTAATTTTATTTTGGCATAATATTTTATATTATTAGCCAATTATAATTAATTTTTAATCTAATTGCTCTTAACTCCTATCCTCGCTTCTTAATTGATCTATGGGGTTTTAATAAGCCTTCAATTAACTTTTTTATATTTTTCTAAGAATGAAAATTTAACTAATTGCTCTAAGAATCTATAAAATACCCGAATTATACTTTATAATAAAATTAATTGAATGGTTTTAACTAACTCACGGATTGAATGATCCAAACACTGATGTTATGGACTTTGCACTCGGAAACGTATCTCAAGAGATGTCATCGGTGAGTGATGCTTCATTTGCGGGACCTTTTGTATAAATATATATAAATATAGCATATTTTATTCTTATTTAATTAAAAATATTAAAATTGAAATTAATTAATAATTATAAAAAAGCATGAAACGTATATATTTATAAGGAAATACTGATTCTAATTTATTGTTTATAATACATTGAGTTTAGTAATTTATTTCAATATTAATTTAATTCAAATATAATAGGTTTTATTATATAATTTTAGATAAAATTATTTAACTACAAGTCATTAGCCAAAAGCTTGAATGATTTGATAGCATGAATATTATAAGACGCTATTCTTAATTTATTGAAAGTGAATGAATAATAACTGCTTATTTATAATTTTAATTAATAATGTAGAAAGCATTAGTAAATTTATCTAAAGTAAATATTCAATATTATTGATATTATATATTTATTTTTACTATGAAATTCAATTAAATAATGCAATTATATTGGCCACCCTATATTTTAAAAAAGTCCACAATAATACTAAATTAATTCAAAAGCAACGATTTTAATAGATTTTGGACACTGCTTCTTAAAATTATCAATCAATTAAAAATTAATTTACATTAATTTAACTATTTTATACACTTTATGAATACCTCTGCTCAAATTTGATATACAGATGTGAAAATAATGTTTTTTTAAAACTAAAAACCATTGATTTTTACTATTTTTTACAACAAGAATTCAACTAGGTCATTGGATAAGGTAATGATGCTATATGAATAAATTTATCATAAATTCAAGTAAATTATCCAATTTCATTTAAAAAGGTTTCAAAATAATTTAATTAAAAAGAAATTCGATATATTAATAAAATTATAAATTAATATATAATAAATTATCTTTTTATTTTATTTTAACATTCCCCGATCTGAATGTATTATATTAGTATTACTCAAATACAAAAATATCATACTACAAAGTAAAACATTTAGATTATAGAGGAAATGCTTCTAGCTATCCCATTTTCTATATGATTTTTGTTCAAACTAAGACCCCCATCTAATTCCTCTACCTCTTAAAATGAAACCCAATCCCTTCAAACAGAAACCCTTCTTAATATTTATTAATTTTTAATGATTTTTTTCATTTTAATATTGAGTTTCTTGCACTAACCGCTACTTTTACAAATTATTTCTATATAATATCCACTTCATTATTTTACTATCATTAGAACTTGTTGTATAGGGAAATATTTTTATAAAATTGTTTTTGATTATCATGAAAATAAAAGAATTTTCATAGATATGCATAAATAAATAATATTTCAACTTTTATGATTTAAATCACTTTAAATCCACTAAATGTTTAAGTATTTATATAATAATTTTTACGATTTTAACTTTTCTTATATTTAATTTTATAGTTATTTTTATAACTGTTTTTAAAATATTGAAGTTAATTATCAATCAAAACCCCAAAACCCCTTAGTGAGGTTTATAAGTGCTTTGATTTGTAGGGTATAGTTGGGGTCTTATTGGGTTAGTAGAGAAATTAGGTCAAATTGCAAAATGAGAAATAGAAATTAGCGAAATTTAGGGTCTATTTATGATGAGTAATGTTTAGATTTACTGCTTAAGCTTAGGTATGGTACAAATATAAATATAGACTAAGTCAAACCAGTAATGAATTATGCAGCTATAGCAAAGCTCCTGCGCAAGAGTGCCTCAACAGTTAGGTATCATTGCTTGTTGGCTGTTTAGCATTATACTTCAGGCACTTGAAAGCATCCTGCAAGAAAATAAAAGTTCTCACAGCACCATATTGACTACCTCTGTGATTCGAAGACTTTAAAGTATTGGGCACACTTTCCACTAGACTAGCGAGCTGTGATGTTTCATCGCAAGTTTCCTGACATGCGTATCTCTCCATAAACTATAGCCAACATTTATAGAAGAAATGGTATTACTTTCAAGACTGTCAACAGAGTGAAGAGAGTGATTGATTTTACAGTGCCATTTTATAGTAATAATTTAAACTATATATATGATTAAATGCAGAGGGCTATTGACAATAACATCAAGTTCATACACGCTGATGAAGCTGTGTTTACCTTCAACACCTTTATTAATAAGTCTTGGTATAAGAAGTATGATAATATAGAAGTCTACGATTAGAAAGTAAAGGTTGTAACCCATGCAATTTTAGCAGGTATTAGTGAAGACTCTGGCTTAGAAAGTTATGTTATTCATCCTCGCTCTATTAAGCGAGAGTAGTACATATAGTTCCTACATTAGCTGAGAGATAAATACAACGATTAAGAGATCATCCTGTTTGTTGACAACCTCTCAGTTCATAAGACTAAGGAGTCTACGAAAGCTTATGAAGAGTTAAACATTACTCCTGTATACAATGTTCCTTACAGCCCTTAATTTAATGGAATTGAATTCTACTGGAGTTAAATAAAGACCCACTACAAGAAACTGCTGCTATATCACCTAATGCATGACTTGCCTATAGATACAGTAGACTTGATTCAGAGTAGCTGCAAGAGAGTAAGCATAGATAAGACAACAGTTTGTGCGAGAGAAGGAAGAATGAATGTTTATAAATAAGTTTTAGATTTAAATGAATGAATAAGTTCACATATTAAACTAACCCATAAAGGGGTTTGGCTTTCTTTCTTCTCCTCTTCTTATGGCTTACTTGGGCCCATATTTCTTCTCTTTGTGCCAGCTCCTGCATCTATGTTCATTTCTTCTGGCTTTTAAACATCTTTATAAAGTCTCTTGCTCACTTCATAAATAGTCTATGACTTTCTCTCTCTGTGAACCTTCGCATGCTCTTTCATTAGGAATATACCAGTTCCAGGTTTCCCTACAAAGTTATGAATCAAAGCTTACGAGAGAGGAATGGATGCTTCTTAAGCTCAGCGAGCCAGGTCTCGCTTATTAGTATGCCTTGCTTCATTTAATCTTCAGGAGAAATAGAGTAGCGTTTTTTGTGAGCTTCTTCAATGATCTCTCTGAGATAACTCTCTCTCTTAAAGTGCCAAGAACTCCAAAGAAGAAGCTCCTTTCTGGAAGCTTGTTAGAGAGTTGTTTCTTGGTAGGAAGATAAACTACCAACTCTTCATCTTTCATCGCATCCTCTTAGAGATTAGTAACTGAAATCTCTGGGTAGTTTGGTATATCTATCAACTTTATTCACTGTTTTTGAAGGCTTTCTTCTCATCGCAGACTATAGCTTTTAAGAATGAAATTTTGGTACCTTCCATCGTTGGAAGGAATAAACCCACTATAGCATATGATTAAGAATATGTCACATGCTTACCATGCTAAGTGAGGTATCGATAGAGATCTTCCTTGCTTCTAAATCTTGAGATCATTTCTTAAGCTTCAACCCTCTTCATTGCAGTACTTATAGATTCCATCCTTGTTCCTTCTCTTGTTATTGAATTTCAAATTTTAATATATAGAGTTCTGGATCCTACTGTTAAAAATCTTAGTATTAAATATGGGCATCTTATAGGAGGTCAACCTGGTAAGGATACGTGGAGAAAGCTGGCAGAAGCTGTAACAAACTTCAGAGATGGAGCTCCATTTTTATCAATTTAGTTCCATTAAATTAGTACTAAATTTGTTTAAATTTAATTAGTACTGGTATAAATTCGTTTAATTTTAATTGGTACCAATTTAATAGTACCAAAACTAAATTAGTAACTAATTTTAAACTAATGAGGTTTTAATGGAAAAGTTCCAAAATGGTTCAAAACCTAATTGGTACCAGTACCAACCTGAATATTACCGAAGTTAGTACCAAAATTAAAAATATTAAGCATAAAATTAGAAAAATTATAGCTATAAACTAAGCATAAATATGAGCTCTAACACTTCAAAATCAACCATTAGTGCTGCAATGCCAACTCCTATACAGAGGAACTATAACTAGAGAGGGTATAAAGCTTTATAATACAAATTTAAATTTGAATTTAAACATGGCGGCTAACTTAAATCGAAAAGCAATCTCTCTTAGCAATGGATAATCATAGCTAAACTTTGGCAACACTAAAAAGCAAGAAGTTATTTATATTGAGAGGGAAGTAGAGTTAAGAGCTCTTGAGCTTGAAGCAGAGGTCTTCAAAATTGAAGTATCAAACTAGAAGGGGAGAACAGAAATAGGACTTTAAACATAAAATGAATATGTTGAGGAGCTAAAAGAACAGCAACAAATTGAAAAATAAAAACACTTTGAATGCAATGATTGTTAAAACTTCTTCTCAACTGAATAGAGCTTGAAGAGGCATAATAAAGAAATACATTCTGGTAAAGCGAAGATTTATTTCAAGCATGATAAGGTGGATGGCAGGTATAATGCACGACTTGCATGAAGTCTTACACTCACTCAGCTAAGGTTAAAAGACACATGCAAAAGCATCATTTAAGCGAGTTTTTAATATAAGATTAAGAGACTTAAAAACTTATACCTGCCAAGAGAAAGTCTAAAACTCTTGAATCTTTAAGAGAGTAATAAGAAAAGCTCAAGAGGCAGAAACGATATGAGTCAATGAATCAACCTGCAGGCAATAAATTTTAGCATGCTTCTAAGAGAGAGCTATGTATATTCCTGCATTAAATGCTGTTGATCTTAGCAGTTGTATAGAAAACTACTTGAATATAAACGTGCCTAGCAAGGCAAAACTTATAGTAGTCGACGAGTTTGCATACAAAGTATATCCTTTCAGCTATCTCATTAAGAATGAACAGTATTAGAATGAGTTTGCCAACGAATAAATCGTTCTTAGAGAAGCTTAAAAAAGAGATTGCAAGAAATTGCTTAAGCTAGACGGTGTTATTTTAGGCTTTGGGTTCATTGCACTAAGGCTTAAGAAATATGAAATGACTCTAAGAGACTATCTATATCAAAACAGATATCCGCATGACTTGAATGATATACTTTCAGATATGATTAAGGGTGTCTAGGAGTTGCATGCTTGGATATGTTCATAGAGATCTAAAGCCTGAAAATGTGATGCTCAACCTCTGTCCTTTAGAAGGTGTAGTTATCGATTTCAATAGAGCCTTAAGAATAAGAGATTGTAACATTAGCAAAGGTTCTTGGGACACCAGGATACTTCCCAATCAGAGAGAAGTAGACAAATGGCTCTGTTTAGTGGGATGAATGGGCAGTTGCTGCTATCATTTTAGAAAGTGACATGGAAAGCATGTCTTACTTTGGTACTAAGCATGAAAAACAATCAATTAGCTTAGCTTAAAAGCATATAAAGTAAGAAGATGTCTGCGAAGAAATAAAAAGCATAGTAGAGATGATAATCGTGAGAGCTCCTTCATATCCTAGATAATCCTTAAATGACATACTTGAGCCACTATAGAGAGCAAGATTCAAGAGATATAACAGAGACAAGCAGATTAAATTTGTTTGGATTAAGTACTCTAATACTCATTAAATATTCATTAAATTCACATAAAACCTGCGTTTTCTCTACTAACCCCAATAAGACCCCCAACTATACCCTACAAATCAAATCACATATAACCCTCACTAAGGGTTTTGGGGTTTTGATTCGACGAATTAACAGTGAAATCATGCATTTTCAAGTGATGTTCACGTGGTCACCGTGGTCATGGTCATGGTCACTGGTCATGGTTACGAGGACCACGGAGGCAACGACCACGTGACCACGTGACCACGTATCTGGTGAGTTGAGGGGTGGTCGTGGTCACTGCTCTTTTTCGACGTAATTCGACGAATTAACAGTGAAATCATGCATTTTCAAGTGATGGTCACGTAGTCACCGTGGTCATTTGTCATGGTCACCATGGTCACGGTCATGGTCACGAGGACCACGGAGGCAGTGACCACGTGACCACGTATCTGGTGAGTTGAGGGGTGGTCGTGGTCACTGCTCTATTTTGACGTCATTTGACGAATTAACAGTGAAATCATGCATTCTTCAAGTGATGGTCACGTGGTCACCGTGGTCATGGTCATGGTCACCATGGTCACGGTCATGGTCACGAGGACCATGGAGGCAGTGACCACGGTGACCACGTATCTGGTGAGTTGAGGGGTGGTCGTGGTCACTGCTATATTTTGACGTCATTCGAGGAATTAACAGTGAAATCATGCATTTTCAAGTGATGGTCACGTGGTCACCGTGGTCATGGTCATGGTCACCATGGTCACGGTCATGGTAACGAGGATCACGAGGACCACGGAGGCAGTGACCACGTGACCACGTATCTGGTGAGTTGAGGGGTGGTCGTGGTCACTGCTCTATTTTGACGTCATTCGACGAATTAACAGTGAAATCATGCATTTTCAAGTGATGGTCACGTGGTCACCGTGGTCGTGGTCACTGCTCTATTTTGACGTCATTCGACGAATTAACAGTGAATTAATGCATTTTCAAGTGATAGTAACGTGGTCAACGTGGTCATGGTCATGGTCACCATGGTCACGGTCATGGTCACGAGAACCACGGAGGCAGTGACCACGTGACCACGTATCTGGTGAGTTGAGGGGTGGTCGTGGTCACTGCTCTATTTTGAAGTCATTCGACGAATTAACAGTGAAATCATGCATTTT
>ARYC01017300.1:0-20012 GCA_000711775.1 Oxytricha trifallax
ATTTCAAAAGTCTAGGATCAAGCGCAAGGCATACATTTAAAAACTTCGCGATAGCATTGCCACTTTACATGCAAGATGCGAGAATCTAGAAATAGAAAACAAACGATTAAGATAAACTAAAACAAAGTAATAGAAATAATAGAAAGGTAAGTTATTTGATAGGGTAGCTCCTAATTATATAAGAAATAGTAATTAACTAAATACTTTAGGTAGGTAATAACCTATCTAAAAAGCGAAAAGTCACAAGTTATAGGCTAAAAGAAAGTTGAAGAAATTTGTAGCTGAGAGGGATCAGAGTGAGGAGAGCGATAACTAGAGCGACTTTATCTCTACAAGTATACCTAAGAGATCAATTTAAG
This sequence comes from Oxytricha trifallax, assembly GCA_000711775.1. Taxonomy (NCBI): domain Eukaryota; phylum Ciliophora; class Spirotrichea; order Sporadotrichida; family Oxytrichidae; genus Oxytricha; species Oxytricha trifallax. The sequence goes on from ARYC01017300.1 coordinate 360, forward strand.
AAGACTCAGTCGATTCAGAAAGTGAAAGTATGAGTTCACAAATTAATATGGAAAATCAGTAAATGCATTCCTAAGCAGAATCTAATAGCACCAGTGAAGATGAAGATGAAGTCGACTTTGGCATTCATTCAGAAGTTGATTGCGTGATAACACCACAGAAGGTAAAATCAGCAAAGAATAGCAAGCAAGACCATGGATCGCAATCAGTCAAGTCAAATTCTTGTTCTTGGATTGATAATGCAAAAGTTTTAAATTTAAGACTAAACTCTGAGTCAAACTTGAGTTATATTGGTGTTGGGCGCGAAGACCTGCTGAATAATAATAGTACAGCTTCATACTTTCAGTATTACAACTAAATGAACCAAATCATAAAACAGGGTATCTTATCATTCAAAGACGATAAAGACGATTACGTGAGACCTTGCAAAGTTCTTGAACTTCTTGGGGTTTGAAAATATCTAGATAATGTATGTGCAAACAACCAAAGAGATAGTCTTCCAAATGAACGATACACAAAACTATTAATCTTACAGTTGGTTGAAGCTTTATTTAGGGCAGCACGCTAAGAATAGAGCGAATCACGAATTCAACTTATTAAAAGACCATAGAGACGCCAAGTTCATTCTGCCTTGCCAAAATCTTTTCTTTGACAGTGATGAAAGTTTATTCATTTAAAGCTTCAGAATAAACTAGAAATTCTACCCTCTTGGGAAATTCCTGATGAATGCAGCAAAGCTCAAGCATGTTTACAGACTAAGAATAGCTATAGGAGTATGTATTGCAAATCTTGAACTAATGTAGCGAGGCATATTCGCTCCTCATCAAAATATCATGAGATATCTAGCTGGGCCATCTTCCTTCAATATGAAAGTGTTGATTGCTGGATTAGATTATGCTTTCAAAAAGGATCGCCTCTTCAAACCTTGGAGTGCCTTTAGTGTAGTTTCCAATGAAGTGCAGCAAGCAGCCAGAGACGACAAATCAATTCATCAATCTAACGAATACTTGAACAAGCCAATTACTTTCATTCTATACTTAGTGCTAAAGCCAGGTTAAAACAAATTGATTCTGAAGGTTTGTAAAGACGAATTTCTTTCTGATGAAGAGTAGGCAGCTCCAGCGTATGGAAATCAATTCAAAGGCTATGGCTAAGTGCAACGACTCTGGTCTGGCAAGATCACTATCAAAGATGTTGCTAATGAACTCCTAGGCATGATTGAAGCAGACTACCCAAGACATATCATGCACCTTAAGGATGAAATCGCGTTCTTAAACAACTGTCAGTGACTAATTAGCAAACTATTAATAATCCCTTCCCTAATACATTCACAACCTAATCTCTTGCACTATACTCTTTAATCTATTTCACTATTCTATTCTACTTTGTGATTGCACTCTCCTCAATGACTAAATAATGCAGCAATCGATTGCAATATTCATATGCACATATATCAGGCAAAAATTTTGCATTATTATGAGATTTTATTAAATTTTGGGTTTTAAGGTTGTATGGTTCCACCTTAGGCTGTATGGTTCCAGGAAGATATCCTGAAGATATCTCAAATTTCAAGGCTTGTGAAAATTTTCGAGAATATTGCTTATAGCTCTGCCTACTTTATGATTGGCGAGCCTTACTACATTGATATGTTACAACACAACAGTGATGCATATATAAATGCAAATACAAGCTGATCTGAAGTATATGGGTTAGAATATAAGAGGCCAAACTTCAAAAATTCTTAGTATTTCATGACATTTAATAACAGCTTTCAAACCAACAGTTTGAGTATCTATCTTGAAACATCGATTTTTGCCTAAGAGCTCTGACTTCAACTCTAATGATGTTTTCGATGCCTCTGATACGATTAATGATGATTTGGATGGGTTTGGCATGATTAGGTGAGAGTTGGGTATGTTAAGTCAATTGGTCTTTAGTTTGAGAATAGACCTAAATTCTAAGCAATACTATGGTTAAGAAGTCAAAAACCTCTCTAAAGTCAAACTTGTCATTTCTTACCCCTTATAATCACTATACCTCCATAACACCTCCAATCAATGCAATAGAGTATAGCAACATCATATATAAGTGATAGAGTTCTATTTGAGGTGGTTTAGTCGAATTATAGATGCTAAGTTGTAAGAATCCACTCTAAGGTTGTATGGTTCCAGATGAAGATATCCTGAAGATATCTCCAGGTTGTATGGTTCCAGGAAGATGTCCTGAAGATATCTCCAAAATTCATGCAAAAGTGTATTAAGAAATCACTGAGTATGTTAATTGCTCAACATAAAGTTGTATAGCTGCATTAGAGACAAAATATGCAAGACTCAACCTTAGGTTGTAAGAATCCAAGTTGTACAGCTCCAGTTGTATGAATCCAGCTGCATGACTCCAGATTGTATGGTTCCAGGCCTATTTAAGCCAGCGAATTTCATAATTCATTATCACATTAAAATTTCGCAAATTTGAGCAAAGATCAAACTTTTGCCTCTTGATTTTTTGCTGCCCTTACTTAAGACTCCTTCCTAACTTTTATCATAGCCAATATCTAACATGCTCCTTCTACTCGGGAGCATTAGGGTCCAGCCACAGCCTATGGTTGGATACCCTCCATTCAAGAGTATAAGTAGCTATTTTATAAAATCCTTTGAAAAATGTTCTGCTTTTTAAGGCTTTTTGCACTTTTCGATTGTTAAAAAATTAAAGCTGTAAAGCTTAAACTAATAAACTGGTCGATTAATAATTATAGGAAAACTAAAATACACTATTAGCTAGTTGTTCATTTTGGTTCAGTCTGTGATTGAATACTCTTCATTCAAGATTTAAAGGATTCCAAATAAGCAATGATTTAAAAATGTTCATGATTTAAAATTTATAGATGATCTTAGTTTTAGAAATGTAAAGTTAGAGAAGATTGCTATGATAATAAATAAAGTAGTTCATGTCATAAAGCATTGGCAATAGCATTGAATCGTAGCTATTAAGACTTTTAATGCTTAGACAAATTAATCATAGCTATAGCAATAAAATGTGCGATGAAAATAAAATGAGAAATTAAACTATGATGAAATCAAAAACTCAAATCTAAGTTTTGTTGAATCACTGACAGCCTACCACTTAAATATTGAAATGATTGGTGGTGTTGCAAACCCTACTTAAGCGAGGCATAGCAATAATTAATTTAGGATGAGTTTCGGGTGGTCAACTAAATGATATTGGAAGCTTTTTTTTGACTGGATTGAGGGGGTGAGAATGCTTAAAATATATTGGAAGATTTTATTCGTTCTTGCTCGGAGATCCCTCTCACTAGTGGGTACTGGAAGACGCTAGCTGAGCAGAAGCCAACCTTCACATCTTTGAATCAATTGATATTGGAAGCTTTGATTCACTGGTGTGTACCAAGGGGAAGCACGAAGAAACTCATCCTGACTTGTCTAATCTTTTTTTAAAAAATGGTAAGTATTTAGGTTTACAGAAATCAGAGTGGAGGAAATGGCAACTAAATCAAGCAATAAAAGAATGTGAGAATCAAAATCAAACTAGAAATTATCTTTGGCTAAGTATTTTTGTTTAATCTTTTTTTTATAGGATCTAAATCAAAAACTAAGATTACAGCAGAGAGCTCTCTAACTTAACTTCTTCAATCCAGGTAATACTCTTTGAAATTAAAACCAATTATTTATAGCATTTTTCCCTTTTGATCTTTTAATATAGGTAATTTTAATTTATGATTTGTGCAATGAAATTAGAGAGCTCTCAAATTAGAAAATAAAGCGTACATTAGGACTATAACTCTAATAAAGTTAAAGACTGGTTAGGTGAAGAGGTTTTTAAAAAAATAGTGCTTGATTTATAAAAACTATTAGCATGAATTTATTCAGAGTAGTTTGATTTGATTTCTTGGTTTAGGGAACTGCATTTGATATTATTAAAATTAGAGTAAAATCAAAGAGAGGTTTGGAAATTAGTAGTAAAAGCTTTGCTTTTAAGTTATGAAAATTAATACATATTAAAAGCTATTTTAAATCACTCTTAAAGTGTAATAGCTACTTTAGATAATAAAGGTAATTTCAGTTTAACTTAGTGTAATTAAAATTAGCGCTTTAAATCATTATTATTAAGTACTTAGGTAATTTAACAAAGTGTAGGGAATAAAGGGTGTTATCACCATTGCAGTTTGACTGTTCTTTAATAATTATTTAAGTAACTTTAATCACACAGCGAAAGTTACTGCACCAACAAATTCTTAGGGTTCTGGCATTTCTTGCGATGTCAACTGCTTTCTAACTTCTGCATCATACTTATTTGTAGTATTTCTGTATTCTCCCTTGATTTAGCTATAAATTGCGAGTTAGCATTAATTTCAAATAAAAGACTTACTCTACTTGAATTAGACTGTCATTATCAAAGCTGAAGAACCAACCATCAGAAGAATTTCAGGATCAAGAAGTATATAAACTTAGTGCATGTATGGGTCTTCCTTCTTGAATGGATAAATCCATACGTTGTGATATCCACACCACTTATAGGTTACAGCAACAACTGGTTCGCTCTCTGCAACCTCCAAAATTACAACATTCTTGAAGCCTCTTTGCGGATCAACTTAAAACTTAAATGTGCGCTTGAATCGCTCGTCGATCACCTACACTTTGCGAATGCATCAACATTGATAAATTACTTGCCTGATAAATCTCTACGATGTATCCACCAGGTGCTTTAGATGAATGCATGAAAGTGAAGCAGTGCTGCTTCGTAGTTTTGCTTGACTTCATTCTTTGATATAATTATTGATTATAAAATAATAACTTATTAATAATAAAGCATCAATTGCGAGGTTGCATAAACCTCTTTGCATATTATATTGCTTAACAGTTGCAATTAATCAAACATAATAATTCTAAGCTTGTTTAAGCTTGCAATGCATTGCTCAACCCATCTCTTATGTTTAAGCAGGTCTGTACCTGAGGTTCATGATTTCGATCACAAATTAGATAAGCTCTTAGTTGTCACCCAGGAATAGACCTTAGATTTATATGGTTCTGATAGTGTGAAAGGCAAGTTGAATGCCAAAGACGATTGTGTATTGCTCAAGTGACTGATCCATGAATTGAAGCACTTAAGTTCCAGTGAGAACTTATCCTCGCGAATCTGTTATGAAGGAGCGCTGCATTAGCAAGTTTGATAATTAATAATATTAACATAATATAATAGTCTTAAGAGAGCTCAATATTGAGCTTAATATAATTATGTATTAATAAAGAATGTTTTAAATTGGCAAAGGAATGTTTGATTCAAAATTAAGTTATGCTAAATCAAACTCTAAAGCTACATTGGAAAATATACTTGTGAAATATTATAAGTAGGAAACAGATATCTCAATCATTAGGAGGGACAACTTCAGCTTCTTTCACATCTGAATGTTGTTCTTATTCAGAGTCTTTGGGAGGATTAGGTTGAATCTAATCTGCTGCTTACCCGTTGATGGAATCTAGGGGTTGATTTTGTTGGGACTGCAATACCTATGGAGGTTGTTGCTCAACTTACATCTGGCCATCTTGATCATGATTGTTCTCCTCTTGTAAGTTGGTCTAAGAAATCTCGTTTAGCATTTCAAGTTGTTGCTGTTGCTATGAGACCTGTTGAGTTCCAGGCTAAGACTTTTGAATCTAATCTTTCACCTTACTTTCATCTCCTTTACTCTGCTCCTCTTTCAATGAATCTGAATCTCCAACTTGATCCTTCAACTAGTTGGTATCCTGATTGATTTGATCTTGCTAACTTTGAGGTAAGTGCTACTTCAATTGAGAATCTTGATTAGCAATCTGAGAATCATTCTGAAGTTGAGGATTTGAAACTGTCAACTTTGTTTATGGCATTTCAATCTATTACGATTGCTGAATGATTTATTGTTGCTCTTACTGTTGGAGTTACTGTTATTGCTCTTGCAACTTTTGTTACTACACCAGTTAATCTGAAGCAAGTCGCTGCTGTTCTTCTGCAAGAAGCCTTTCCTTGGCCAGTTTCTCCTCTTCAGCAATCCTCATCTCTTCTGCAATTCTCTCCTCGTCAGCAACTCTCTTCTTTTCAGCAATCCTCATCTCTTCTGCAATTTGCTTCTCTTCAGCAATCTTCCTCTCTTCAAAAATTTGCTTCTCTGCAAGTTCTTTCTCTACAGCGATTCTCTTCTCTTCAGCAACTTTCTACTCTTCAAGTTCTTTCTCGTGTGCAATTCTCTCCTCGTCAGCAATCTTCCTCTCTTCAGCAATTTGCTACTCTTCAAGTTCTTTCTCCTATTGAATTCTCTTCTCTTCTGCAATTCTTTGATTTTCGGCTAACTCCTACTTTGCAAATTCCTTCAACTCTACCATTTGCTTCTGTTCAGCAATTCTCTACTCCTCTGCTATTCTTTTCTGTTCCTCAGCACGTGTCTGATCATTTTCAAGCTACTAATCTATTTCAAATTGTTACTGCACTTCAATCAAGTTTTGTTGCTCCTACTGCTACAATTGACCTTAATTTTAAGCCTGTTAGTTTTATTATGCGAAGGAGTTTTCATAAAGTTCTTAGGTTAAATTCTGATTGCTTGCAAATCGAGGAGATGATGTTGGTTGCCTAGAAGGCGAAATCTCCATCTAGTTCTGATCATCCTCATCATTTCCATTTGTATTCTCATGTTGGGGTGACTATTGTATAATTACTTTATCTCCAAAACCTGAGTTACTTAGGATTTAATTTTCTTAGTTTCCAACGCTTTGCTCAGATTTGAGAAGTAAGTTTTTTTATGGAAGCTGTTATGGTGTACTTTTCTTTTATGAAAAATTTGATATTGGAGAAAACATTGAAGTAGTCCCTTATCTATGTTATGGTGATTATACTTGATTCTTAATTTGTATCCTCTGCTGATCATCAAGGATTTTGGGTTAAAGGAATACATTCTACTAATAATTTAGATGAGCGCTTGAACGCATTGAGCCATCTCCATATATATTATTAAGCCTGAGATTATTTAATTGCTGCTAGCTTATTTAATTGTTAAACATCTATTGAGAATGCGATGGTAGATTGAGAGGTTATTAAATAAGATTATTGCTGCAATTTTCATAACCCTGATCATGGGATTAAATCAGAAACTGGGCACCTTAATTGTTAGAACCAATGAAATTTGAATCGTAAGGATTTGGAGAATTGACTTTAGAAAAGCAAGGATTGGTCAAATATGGGGTTTTTGGTAGTTATTATTAGCTATTCTAGCTTTATCTATTCAAGTTGGGGACTGGAATCGAATCTCGTAATTAAACTAAGCTTTCTGTCTCCTAATCGGCTTATTAAGTTGGTTGCATCAAATCGCCTACTAATTGTTGAAATTTGTTTGGAGTAGAAGGATTTTCAGGATAAGCGAAGAATGCACTTTGATGAGCGTCTGTGTCGGTCAATCCTAGAACATTTGCATTATTTGGCTAGGAGTTTTACTCATCTTAAGAGTGTCTTAAGATATATTCTTCATCTTATTCTATCTTCTGACTTTTGTTTGAATGACTCGATTCAGTTTAGGTTTTTCTGTGTTAGAGTCAGCTTCATCTATGTTTAACTATTAGTTTACTTAATCCTAATGCTTAGAATCTTCATTTGAACTAGATCTCCTGATGCTATTCCTCTTCAACCTTTTTCTGGAAGTTTAGCCTTGTAAGGAACCTTATTTCTAATAACTTTTCACACTGGTGATTTATGAGCTAGAGGAGCTACCGATAGAATGACTCATATTATTTTCTTAGTTTCCTCCTTAGCTGTTGTCTAACGAGTTCATATTCTTGGACGAGCAATTCGTTGCGTTATTATTAATCTAATCCTGATTATTGTTCAGCTGGATCTAGATGTTTGAGTTTCTATTATGGGGTGTTTGTGGGAATTGTTGATATGGGGTTTACTATTAAGAGTAGTTTTACTGCATAACAAAGCTGTTTTGCTGCGACTAATTACATAGTCCAAACTAATTGTTTTGAGACCCATAGTATCTTTGATATTGCTATAAAGCAGAAGACTCGTGCTTGATTTGGCTTAACTAACTTTGACTGGACCTGTTCTGAGAGTATTAATCGCTAGGATTATTAAGTCTCTTGCCAAGGATGCTCTCACGAGCCCCAACTTCACGAGTTTAAGATCTAAATAAATTTTAGAGAGAACTAACTTACTCTAAAGTTTGCTGAATCGTATTTTATTTGTAAACCAATTAAGGAAACAATTTGCTAAGCTTGCATATCATGGGATTTATATGAAAAGTAGACTCTTCTTTAGAGATATTTTTTGTGGTAGGCAACTCGATTGGTAAGAGAATTTGATTCTAAACAACATCACAGAAATCATCTTGGTAGCGTGTGAGAATGCAAATTTTGGTTTATATAGGTGGCAAAGGCTGCTTAGCTTTTTAAGTTGATGCCATAAATTTCGTGGTCTCAATCGCGGCTCTTAAGTCTGAAGGAAGTTGAACGTTTAGTTGCTCGATATTGAATTACCTCCTATCAGTTAAAATCTCTCCAAGCCTAAAATATAACATGCTTTAAATAATAACAAATCTTACCTTTCACTATGCCAATAATACAAATTGGCATTCTACTGTATCATGGAACTATCCAATTATGCTTTCAGCATCGCATAAAAATCCTTGCCGAAGTTGAATAGTTTTTATTGTAATCCATTTTAAAGTTAGCGAGATTGCTTGGTAAAGAGAGAGATGGTATCAGCTAGTTATAAACTTAAGTCGATAACTTGATAGGGATCGTATAGTTAGCTTCTTGGATCGATAATACCAGCTAATTTATTGCAATGAAAACCTAAGGTAATTAGTTAGTTAAAACAGTATACTTACTTGCACAATGAGAAGGGTCTTTCATTATGTTTGAAAAAGTTGTCAACTTCTCTTAAATATTGCTGATTGAGAGAATATCTTCAGGGCTTTGATTGATGAACTCAGTTGCTTCATTGTCTTCATCACTATAATCGATGTCGCTAGCATTTTCATAAGTGAGACAGCAGGTCTGAGTCTTTAAGTAATCTATTGAGCGTTTCAAGTCAGCAATTGCAAACGGCAACTCTTTGCAGGAATACCTATAGTAATTAATAATTTAACAAAACTTACCAACTGAAAAATCTCTAAAAGAATTCTCTTGCCAGAATGCGAGTGTCTGCTTATCCTCCTAGAATTGATAGCTATGGCTTTAAGTCTCTTATGCATTAGTAAATATTGATACAAAATACAATTTTACTTCCTGCGCGTATTCCAGAGTCTTTAGTCAGTTCGAGAATGAGATTATTGATCCATGTATTTTTACCATCAAAGTCCTTTATTTCAACAGGAAGTTTGGTTAGTTTGTTGTATCTATTGCTCATATATTAGAGTTGACCAAATTTATCGCATCTAATAACTACAAAGTGACTTTGAGGAATTTTATTGTCGCAGTTTTTAAAAAGCAGTTCGACGAATATAGTGCCTTTGTTCTTAAATAACTCTTCAAAATATGCTTTATTGCTTTTAAGAAACATGCAAAGACTTTCTACTCTGGTGAGATCTCTCTCAAATATATCAAGTTACTGAATGCGAGATACTTTATAGCTCCTGGACTTATTGTCAAACGCACACCAATTCAGAACATCAATGAGAGGGAATCTTAGTGGGTTGAGAAAGTAATCATTTAAAAAGTAGTGAGGATGCATTTAAACAAACCACAGAGCATCATTGCAAAAGCTGTGGAGTTGGGAAACATAGGGGCATCATTGATAATTGCAAGCAAGCCCATAATTTCTGATAGATAACAATAGTTGCTTGGGTCCATTATAAGAGATGTTTTGAAAGTACTGTTCAAATTAAAAATCATAGCCTTGCTACGCATCTGAAATGCATGCTTCTTGTAGCTGAATTGTTATTCTTAAAAGTAGTGTGGTGTGTACATTAGCCTGTAGCTTGTCTCCTCAAAGAAAGGTGATCCAGAAAATTTAATCTGTGCTTAAGGTTCCAATTATTGAGTGATATAGTCATAACAATCGAGGGCAAATGTTTTCATGCTCGATAGGATGTAAAGTTATGACTCTCTCATAGTTTTTTGAGCGACCTTGACATACTCAAACCTTAGGTATGCATGGTCATCAGGATAATTTTCAAGAGCAGATGATCTGGAAAGCACACTGCCATCACTCATTTCTATGTTAGTACGTCTATCAAGAAACTCGAACGTCACAGTTTTATCTTTTTAAACTTGAAAAGTATTATCAGGAACCCCCAAATCCTTAGGGTTCTAGTTCATCAAATTTACTTGCTGGCTTTATCTCTTGGCTTCATCCTGTTGCTTTCTCTTTGCTTTTTGTTTCACTTTTTGTTTCTCCTTATAATCAAGGAAATTATTTATTCCAGCAACATTTCCTTAGCTGGCCTTGTTGACTTCAATTTAATCTAATTTCAATTGGTGCTTCATCAAAGTTATATAATTTTCAGCCGCGTCTTAACTGATCTCCTGAAATTTAACTAAATTTGCTTGTTGAACAGGATCTTTTTTTGTAAAAACTCTGAAATAATCATAAGAACCAGTGATGCTCTATTAATCCTTTGAAAGGTCCTTCATCATTTTTTCAATTTGATCCTACTGTTCTTAGTAAGTCAGAGGTGTGCAAGCACTTTCAATAATTTTCTTGTTGTATTGCTTCAACAACCTTTTACTTAACTGCTCATGATCCCTAATAAACCTTGACGATGTCTATTAAGATTGGAATTTGCTTTAGCTCAATGCAGCGATAAACTGATTGTGGATGTCATTCAAACGCTGCTGTGTGAATAAATTTAAAATTTGCTAATGGCATGTCTAATCGTGCATTTAACTATAGTACAATTGCACATGATTTTGCTGCTCATAAACTTCTTAGTTGTTGTTGGAAGCATCACCCTTTTCTTCTTCTTGAATTTCATTGATAGAATTGAGTGGTGGTGTATTTGGAAGTGGTGGTATGTTTGTATGAGGAGTAGTGACATTTTGATTTTTCTTGGCATAAGATTTTTTCTTTGATTTTTACTTATTCTTAACTGAAGGATCTATTTGCAACTTTGCAAAAACTCTTTGCTCATAAGCTTCTCTGTTCTTAATGTGAGCATCATAAATATTTTAGAATTAAGCATACACTGTTTTCAATTCAATTTCTGTGACCTTGAGCAAGCTTTTCAAAGTTTGATCGAATTTCATCATGGAAGATTCCTCATTATCTTTTTCCTTTCGTTTGTACACATGAATGATGTTTTTCTTGTCTTAAAAGATAGCATTGTTGACATAGTGCAACTTCTTGTTGATTTAGCATTGAGGAACTACCATTTTCCTAAATTCATCATAATCTGAGTATCGAGTTCCCAATATTTCATAATCGTTTTTAGAAATTTTCCCCTTATAATTCTTGAGTTACAATTATGCAGCTTTTGAAGGTTGAGTAACAAAGCAAGAGTAAGCCTTCTAAATGATATGCATCACATCATTATGAGGAGAGTCTTTTGAATTGTAAAGCTTCGTTAAGACTGTATTGATACACATGCTCCATAGATCATCGCACATCAACAAAAATGCCAACATAGATCCTTCAAACATCTTAGCTTTGTGTTGACCACTTTATGAATAGTGAACAGGGTATTTAAAAGAATTGAAAAAGCGCTTGCGCTCTACCATACATTTCTTATATTTGAGTAATCGATGTCGATTCAAAACTAAATACCATAGGAAAGTAAATCTTATAATAAGAAACATCAGCAGGCTCCTTAGCATTAGAGTGAAGATAACTCATTTTAATAAAATATATTATTATTTTAAAGAATATTCATAGATATTGTGATTTAGATTTATTAAAATTAAAATAAAAATGAACGCAGCTCAGAGATCCAAAAAATCAAGCAAGCAATCTGAATAACTATCGCAATCTTTGCAAGAGCTATCGCAACACTCGATCGTCAGCGACGATCATCTAAGCCAGCATTCATTTCAAAACATCAAGCAAAGTTGAGTCAAGGTTTAAGATAAGCAAATTACAAAGTGGGGACCTGTGATTTTAGGAAAGAATTTCGTGCAAGTGGTTGCTCCTGCAAAATATTCATACAATACTGGAACTCTGCTCAACTCTGGTGAGGTTCCTCCTCAAGTGGGTTCCTTGCAAGGAGGATTGATCATATAGATGCCATTAGAAGGAATCGATGCATATTTGAAAGATGTTATAGATTTGAAGAGCTTGCTCAACGACGATTCCCTCTGCTAATACCTTGAGCAGTTCTTAAATAATTTTCGCAAATCAAAGTTGGTAAGTAGAATAATCTAAAATTTAAGAATCACTCTAATGCAAATTATATTTAGATATCTGGATCTACTAAAGATAAGCAATCAACGCAATTGATTCAAACTGGATTTCTATCTCTGATTTAAAATTCAAGGCAGCTAAACTCTAATCATCTTTAAGAAAGCAATCCCTATTTAAAGCCTCGAGAAGCAAAGCTTGCACATAAGCGACTTGAGATAGTAAGAATGTATATGGAAGATTAGTTGAAGCCAAAGTAAATTTCTAAGAAGTTGCGAGTGACAGCAGAGTTTGTATCAAGAACTGTTGAGAAGTTTAAGCATGAATTAAGAACTTAAGTATTGCCTCCTTAAGAACCTAAAAAATCTGGCAAGAGGAGGGAGAGAAATAATGAGCAGCTGGTTGCTGCAGTTGGCGAATGCATTGAGGAAGTTGGGATTTATCAATGCACTGGAAGAAATATACATAATAGATTGCAAGAAATGAAAACGAGTTCGCCATTATAGTATACATTCAAAGTGCCTTGCATCTCAACGATTCATAAAATTCTCAAGGAGTAGTTTCATTTGAAGTTTGGTAAGACAGAAGCAGCGAATGTCAAATATAGAGATCCAGCTTATAACAGCAAGCGCTCATGGGTGAGTCGACTACTATCATAATTCTTAAGTGAGGATGCAGTAATTATATCAGTTGATGAAAGTAATTTCAGATCCGACTACTTGCCTCCTAAAAAGTGGGCACTAAATCAAAAGAGCATTCTTGGCAAGAGGAAAAATAATGAGAGCAAACTCATCGCAACCAAAAAGTATAGTAGATCATCGCAAGAGATAAAGAGCTACAGTATGGAGAAATGCTACTTGGCAAGGAGCAGAATCATAAATATTTCTAGGAATCACCAAATGAAATGAACGCAGTTCCATTCATAAGAGCAAGCAATTTGCCTGCTTAAAATACTTCTCAAGGCATTAATATTTAGCTTAGCTTTTTTCCATTCATGTTTTTCGTGCTTGGTATTGGGCTGACTTTAATTGACCATAGAATTCTTTGGGCCAAAAATTTAGTCAATACACTATTACTAAGAAGTGGGTTACAGAAATTGACATTTGCTTCTAGCTCCTGGCAATAGTGAATGAGTTTTTGGTGATCAACTCACTGCTAAGGATTAGTAATCACCCGAAAATCGTTCACTATTGCAGAGTAGAGCAAAGTCGATTTCAACACCTCATTCTAGTAATAGTAGTTTGACTAAGTTTGCAAAGCAATCTAATTTCAATAAATCAGCGAAATCATCAAGCAGCTCAAAAGTAAGCTATTCGATTGTAATTTTGATTTAATGATTTATAGAAGCCAGTAATTTTGCAAACTCCACCTCGCTAGTATCTGAAAGCAAAGCAGAAGCTGAATGAAAATATATCTCCTATTCCTGAAGTTGAAGACAGTCCTCAAAACTAATCGAGTACTTTGAAGAAATTCAGAAATTTGAAGTTGCAGAGCACTGCAAAGAAAGTCACTTCAGATGATGAATAAATAAAACGAATTCATTCTGGGCTCACGCCATTGATTGACAAAGTTTAAAAATTAAGATTGCAATCGACTTTGAAGAAATCAAGCAGTTCGTTGATAGGCTAGAGAAAGAGAGAAGTAAATCAACTGACTCCGAGAAAGCTATCATTGTCTGTTTTGAGCAGCTCGAATATAGATGAGAGTAAGTATACAAGTTTCAATTTGGAAGTTGGTGGAAGATGCAATAGGATGGTATATTGTCGAAGAGATCTGTGATCGGTTGAGTCAACCTATACTTTCAGTATTAGTATGAATCACTACTCAACTCTGTTGCTCATTAGAATGAAGGAGACGTGAGTCATTAGATGAATTCTTGGAATAATGCAATAACTTAAACTATTCAAAAGAAGATACCCTGAAGATATCTCTTGGATTGTATGGTTCCACTCTAAGGTTGTATGATTCCACCCCAAGGTTGTATGGTTCCAGATTGCATGAATCCATGTTTTATGGATCCAAGTTGTATGGGTCCAAGTTGTATGGACCCGCTCGCATATTGCATAGCTCCATATTTAGGTTTTATAAATCCAACTATTGCAAACTGAGTATGACTCTATCCAACCAATCTTATAATAAGCAGACTTCCATCCAACTTCTCATTTGGCAGTTGAACTATTGTTGCCAGAGCTAATCAACTTTACTTATAGATGACATTTCTCAAACTCATAGTCAACTCGAAGAATCCAAGGAGTATGATAAACCTCACTCAATGATGAGAGATTAATAGAAGCTTGACCTCACTTATAAGCCAATCTCTTAGCATCGACAGGAGATGCTATCCAATTTAGGCGATTATGGATAGAAAGCAAGGCAGTTTCGATTGCAAAGCAAACTGTGAAAAGATAGTAATATTCAATGAGTTTGATAGCTGCGATCGCAGTTGACAGAGTGGTCTCCACTTAAATAATTGAGGGAGGTTTTGATTCAGTGCTGTTTGAGAACTTTATATATCAGACGCTGAGAAGTATAAGAATTGACAAAGATCTGTGCAATAAGAAGGTGGTGCTCTTGATGGATAATGCTATCATACACAAATATTCAGAAATGCTTGCGACTGCTCGTCGCTTCAAAGCCAACGTTCTTTTCAATGCAGAACACTCCCCCTGGCTCAACCCAATCGAATAGTTGTTTGCGCACATCAAGAAGAACCTCAAGCAGCAGAACATTAATAGCAAGTAAGCATATTGGCGATTTAAAATATATAGAGTGCAGCTGGTCAAGCGCATCCAAGAGATTATCAAGAATATGAGTGAAGATGATGTTAGAGGACTCTGGGCATTCAGCATAAAAAAGTGGATACATACTATGAGGTATGGCTTTGTTTGAGATTCTACTCAAAACTTAGAATTGCACCTCAAAATTAAAATTCTATAAGTGCATATAATTCATGCATCATCTATACAACTGCAACTACTATTACTGCTGCTATTACTACTGCTACTACTACTGTCCTTAAAATTAATGCATAAATTTATTGGGATCCCTCGAATTCGCAGTTCTAAAAGTCTTCTCAGATATATATGAATTCTTGACAAGTATCATCCAATTCTACATGACTACACTCTGAATTGAAATTTTCTATCACCCCAAAGTGAAATCCAGAGGAGTTGAGCAACTTTGGCTATAGTTCTACTAAACTCGCTTTAAATACAACTTTTCCAAGAATTGCATAATTATGCGAGAGAGGAGATAAACTAAGCATCAGACTTTTCGAATTCTTGAGAATGCAGTGATAATCTAGCAAATTTCCAACTTCTGCTCAATTGTTTTGATCAGCATCCTTTTATAGACAGTTCTGAAATCAAGAACTCTAAAACCTCGCAATTTTTGACAGCAAAGACCAATATCAGAGATTTTCAAGATTTTTGACCTCTCTGCTCAAAATGGGATTTTGGTCACCATAATTTTGCAAAAAGAGACTAAAAATGCAAAATTCATTCTAATGGCCTTGATTTTTCAAAAATTTGACCAACCTTCCCTAAAATGGTCTTTGCAACAACAAATCTCAATTTTGACCACTAATTTTAACAATTTGGCTGTATCAATGCATTTTGACCACTTTGTGACCATTCTACAAATATATGACAGACATAAATAAAGGCATATCAATCTTAGTCAAAAACAGGATATTTGGCCATTTTAGCAATAAATCTCCACTTTGGTCATTTAAGAGAATATACTCAGAACAAATGTCGAATTTGACAAAAAATGTATGTAATAATGACCACTTTGTAATAAAAACTAGCAATTTGACCAATTTTCGCAAATAAGACTAACCACACATTATATCAGCAGTAAATAATAATATAATTAGTTTTGTATTTTAATTTTCACAATTCCCCGATTCGAATGTATTTTATCAATATATATATATATTGGGATCATTCTGATTAGTAAGGCTAAGTCCATTCTAAACTGCTTCAAATACTTTTTAATATACACCTCTAAATTAATTCCTTTACTGCTCATTTATCTACTCAATGAATAATAAGTTTGCCCATTACTATTCATTCTAAGTAAATACTGCTTCCAGTAGGAGTTTTATTTTGGATTGTAATACTGTCCTTATCTCTAATTATTTATATAGTGGAAATTATGTATATTAATAATAAACCTCTATAATATTTTGGATACTCTATTTTATACTATACAAATCTCCTCTTTTATCATATCAAGAACTTCCTTACTTAGAGACTACCCTCCATCACTGGTAGTTCCATTATTCCCCTATGAAGCATAGTGACTGAGCATAAATGATATAACCTAATTAACTTTATTGCCAATTATATATTTCAGCAGTTTGTCCTTCAATTGTGACCTTTGTTACAAAGTGAGTTGAGACAAGTTTATTAAGTAGGATTTATTTATTTACTACTAGGGGTTTTGGGTAATTTGAGATTACACGTAGTATTTAATCATTAATTGTATATCAAAAATAGATAGAAATTATCATAATAAATATAATACTTAAGTCGTAGTTTTATAAATTAGATTCATCTTCTAGGTCTAACTATTCTTATTGGAGTTTACTTTGCAAGTTTTCAAAAATACAAAAAACTTTAAATTATTTAAAAATAATTGGGGATGATAGATTGTAAATATTAAATTATATTGTGCTTTCAAAGTTCCTATGACCATTACCCTAATTAAAGCTCTTCAATCCACTTAAGTTCTATTAAAATGGAGAAACTTCATCTATGTTAATATTACTAAGTAATTTAATTTATAGTAAAGATATAATAAATATAATTGGCATACCTTAAAATAAAAGAGAAGAAAAAATTATTAATTATTTGTAAAATGGTGTTATTTTTTATTAAAATACTATTAAAAATGAAATTTTTAATTAAATCATATTATAGAATATCCAATTAATTGTTGAAATTTTCTTAGCCTGAAACCACTATTTCATCCTCGTCTTATTGAAATTGTTCTTGCATTTTTTTCACCTGTTCTATGTATTCTTGCAGTATAAACTCCAAGAAGAAAGTCAATTAAATATCTTGAGTTTATATATCTATTTTATCAAATTCTCTGGCTTCATATTCCAATTTGATTTATTAATTCTAATATTATCATATAATTATTCTAGAAATATAGTTAATATTTTCCTACAAAATAATATATCATAATTTTGCTTGGAGTTACTCTACTTAATTTTCAATGCTATTTTAAGCCGTACTATCTTAATCCTCTTCATCTTAATACTGAACACTTTTTATAATTTTAAGATTATTTCCTACTAATGAACCTAAATAGTCAATCATTAGAAAATTATCTTTATATATATATATATATAATATAAAGGTTAGACACTCATATTCAAATAGTATCCCTTGAAAAGTTTGTAACATTTATTTCTAGAGAGTTTGACCTGTCTCACATCCCCTACAGCTATACGGGTAATTACTTATCCACTTTCTTTCTCAGCAAGTGATCGCATATATAAGAAAAACAGAAGATTCTCAATTGAGTAGTCTTAAATGAAGAATTTGGAGAATGTCTCCACTTCTGAACATGCACCCTCCAGTCGGAAATAATCATAATAAATTATATATAATGGCGTTAACTAAATTTAGAATTAAATAAGTTACAATATAATTTTATATATAATCAACGCTTGCTATGAAATCAATGGTTGCTTAATCTAAACTTTTCTTGTTTTTATATCTTTAATTCAAGTAATCAAATACACTCACGTAAAATGCTTTATCAGCTGGATTAAAATTTATAATAAGTTATTTATTTTGCATATTAAATGACATGAAAATGTCTTTATAAATTAAATATATGAAATTTTGCTACATATTATTCTATAGCCTCCAAGTGTCTTTTTGATATCTGTACGCATATATTTCTTCTATAGTTTTTAGTAAATTTTACAGAGAAAGCTTTTTCTATCTATATTAAGAGGGATTTTACAGATTTATTAAATGCAGGAAATCTTTGTACTCCACCGAGAAATTGTTTTAATTAATTAAGAATAAATATTTTTATATTTCTCTAAAAAAAGATCTTATAAAATAAAGTAGATAACTGTAATTTATTGTTGACATTCTATTAGATATTCACTGATTCTTATTATTAAGATGAGCCAGTTCTTATTGGTGAGGGCGATACAGGTCTATTATTTGAAGGTTTTTGTTTTGAAGCCGCCTGTTCCTCTAATTGTCTTATTTTATTGTCAACTATAGAGATTTAATAATGTAATATTGAAACTTACATTTTGATAGTTCATTTTAATGCCCAGAGACAATTTACTGCTAAACTGATTGCGTCTACACTGGCTGTTTTTTCTTCACAATTTATTGAGTTTAAGGTTATTTCGATAAACTATTAAGTTTTATTAATATGAACTCTTATTATTCTATCAATCGTGGTAAAAACATTATAAGTTTACTTGACTCAAAGTGGATTGTTTGACTTTACTACTCCCTGCAATTCCAGCACTGCCAATTTTAGTGCTCTTCCCTACTAATGTCCTATTTTGTTAATTACTCTTTATAGTATTTTTGTTTTATATGCGATCCAATCCATTAACTCCAGGATTACTCATCCCCACATTCATTTGTTACTATTCATGCTGGAATTCACTTTGAAAAGTAGCATTGTTTTCTTATGAGTAATATTAAGAGTTATTTATAGCTGATTGAGGAGGCTTCTTATTTACTATTTTTATTGTTGCTACGAAGTATCTGTCGTCTTCCTCGTCTTGGCTGAAGTCCACGTTGTTGTTTATCATAAATTCTAGGAATTTCGATTGCTCATCAGGATGCAGGTCTCCAAATATATATATATTTTTATATATAACATTAAAAATAAAGCACATAAATACTAAAACCCCGTTAGTCAATTAAGAATGAAGATTGGGGATTAAGAATAATGAAATTAAGAATTAATTATAATAGGCGTAAATTATTAAAGTTTTGGCTAATTATTAAAGCCATTGGCTCGATTAATTGTCTCTATAAAATAAACCAATCAGGGTGCGTAAATTTGTTTTTAGCCTAATTATATTTAATTTCAGCCAATAATAATTAATTCTTAATTTCATTATTCTTAATCCCCAATCTTCATTCTTAATTGACTAACGGGGTTTTACTATAGTTTTATATATTTATAATGATCTCCAAATACAAAAGTCTTGACATTCTAATTTATTTCAATACTTGCAGATTAATTTTATTATTGGCTTTATAGCTAATAAGAGCCATTTCTTTAATGAAATTTCATTTATTGCTGATGCTATTGAGAGTGATTTATCTACTATATCTCGCTAT